>SJYX01017375.1:111322-196020 GCA_006410675.1 Oreotragus oreotragus
TCATGGGAAATAGATGGGGAAACAGTGGAAACAGTGTCAGACTTTATTTTTTTGGGCTCCAAAATCACTGCAGATGGTGACTGCAGCCATGAAATTAAAAGACGCTTACTCCTTGGAAGAAAAGTTATGACCAACCTAGATAGTATATTGAAAAGCAGAGACATTACTTTGCCGACTAAGGTCCGTCTAGTCAAGGCTATGTTTTTTCCTGTGGTCATGTATGGATGTGAGAGTTGGACTGTGAAGGCTGAGCACCGAAGAATTGATGCTTTTGAACTATGGTGTTGGAGAAGACTCTTGAGAGTCTCTTGGACTGCAAGGAGATCCAACCAGTCCATTCTGAAGGAGATCAGCCCTGGGATTTCTTTGGAGTGAATGATGCTAACGCTGAAACTCCAGTACTTTGGCCACATCATGGAAAGAGTTGACTCACTGGAAAAGACTCTGATGCTGGGAGGGATTGGGAGCAGGAAGAGAAGGGGACAACCGAGGATGAGATGGCTGGATGGCATCACGGACTTGATGGACGTGAGTCTGAGTGCACTCCGGGAGTTGGTGACGGACAGGGAGGCCTGGTGTGCTGCGATTCATGGGGTCGCAAAGAGTCGGGCATGACTGAGGAACTGAACTGAACTGAAATTTCTTCTATTAAATTAATCTCTTTGCTATATATGCCCATAGGAGCATAATCTCTGCTTCCCCCAAACGCACCGCCTGATCAGTTCTTAATCATTTGTTTGTTGTATTTTCCTTACTGTAAGCTCCATGAGAGACTCTATGTTGTTGGGTTTTTTTTTCCACTTCTAAATTTTCCATTACAGAGCTTGGCACATAATAAGCACTCAATTAAGATCTGCTAAGCCAGATTAATCAATTAATGTTTATTGAGTGGGATTAACTGTCACACTCTCACAGAAGAAATTCTGAGGCCTGAAGAGGCAACTTCAAAAGTCTACTGATAACAGATTTGTTTCAGATAACATCCAAAAAGCATTTGCTTTTCTTAAAATTTTTAATCCTAAATATTTTGTATTTGTTGTTATTGAACATAGAATATTTTTCCAATTTTCATTTCTGAAAGCTTTTTTGATAGACTAAAAGAAAAGTCTATTTATTTTTGTAATTTATCTTGCATCCAGCCTCTTAATATTTACTAATTTTTGTCTCTACCTGAAACTTTGGATTTTCTCTAAATAAGCTCAGCAAGGCTTCCATGATAGCTCAGTTGATAAAGCATTCTCCTGCAATGCAGGAGACCCTGGTTCGATTCCTGGGTTGGGAAGATCTGCTGGAGAAGGGATAGGCTACCCACTCTAGTATTCTTGGGCTTTTCTTGTGGCTCAGCTGGCAAAGAATCCACCTGCAATGTGGGAGACCTGGGTTTGATTGCTGGGTTAGGAAGATCCCCTGGAAAAGAGAAAGGCTACCCACGCCAGTATTCTGGCCTGGAAAACTTCGTGGACTGTAGTTTCATGGGGTTGCAGAGAGTTGGACACGACTGAGTGACTTTCACTTTCACTGTAAACTCAGCAAAAAAAAAAAAAAATTGATAGCTTAATCTCTTTCTCAGTGTTTATTCTGCTTATTTTGTCATCATATTGCTTTTGCACAAATAAAAAACAATAGAAATCTTTAATTTTTTCTGAGTAAAGACAAGGTATAAATGAAAATGAAAGTGTTATTCACTCAATCATGTCAACTCTTCGTGACCCCATGGATTGTAGTCTGCCAGGCTCCACTGTTCATGGAATTCTCCTGGCGAGAATACTGGAGTAGATTGCCATTTCCTTCTCTAGGGGATTTTCCCAACCAAGGGATTGAACCTGTGTCTCCTGCACTTCAGGCAGATTCTCTACCATGTGAGCCAGCAGGGAAGCCCCCAAAGTATAAATATACAGTAATAAATCTGTATCTATTTCTGAGAAAAGTGGCTCATTGCAAGAGTTTTGCTCTATAACACTTTAATATTCTGGTAAGACCTTGAGATTTACCTATTGCATTTGCTAATAGTAGGTAGGGATGGAAAGATCTTAGAGATATCCTAGTTTAACCTTACTTATTCTACATACGAACTGAGGCCCAGCAAAAGAAAGTGATTTGACCAAGACAAAAAGCTAGGTGCAAAGCCCAGGCAAAAATACCAAAGTTTTATGACCCCTGGGACAATGTTTTTAATAAAAATTTTGTTGATTAGAATTTTAGATGTATTTTTTTGTGTGTGCTGATTTTTTAATATTACACATAAAAAATTTGATAAACTAATTAAAATATGTATTCTAAAATGTTATTATTACTAACATGGCAGAAGCTTCCAGCTTCCTTCAAAATCCATGTCCTTCTTCCTTAATAATAAAACTCTTAATTTATAGCAGGGGTTTTGTTAAATGTGACTGAATTCTGGCCAATGGCATACATGCCAATTTTCAGGTCTGACTTAGGGAAGGGTCCTTAAAAGGAAAGGATGTACCCTTTATCTCCCCCTTCTCCTTCCTGCTAGTAGAAAGCACATGTGAGGTTTGCAGCTATGGCGGATCGAGAGATGGAAGCAACCTGTGAAGGATGGCAGAGGTGAAGAGCGGAAGGAGACCGAACCCCTGAGAACTTCGTGAAGCTCCCCTGTCAACCTTGCACTGCCGACTGCTGGATTTCTTTTATGTGATTGAGAAATAAACTCTTCTTTTAACTTATTGTTATTTGGTGTTCTCTGTCATTTTAAGGGCTTCCCTGGTGGCTCAGAGGTTAAAGCGTCTGCCTGGAATACGGGAGAACTGGGTTCAATCCCTGAGTCAGGAAGATCCCCTGGAGAAGGAAATGGCAACCCACTCCAGTACTCTTGCCTGGAGAATCCCATGGAGGGAGGAGCCTGATAGGCTACAGTCCATGGGGAAGAGTCCGACATGACTGAGTGACTTCAATCACTCACTCACTCTGTCATTTTAAGCTGAATCTAATTCTAACTGGTCTGTGAGTAAATTATAGGAATGCAAGCTCTTGCTCCAAAAAAAAAAAAAGAAAAGAATAATAGATTATGAAAGTGTTAAGTCACTCAGTTGTGTCTGACTCCGCAACTCCATGGATGATAGCCCGCCAGGCTCCTCTGTTCATGACATTTCCCAGGCAAGAATACTGGAGAGGAAAAAAAAAAAGAGAGAGAATACTGTGGGGGAAAAAAAGAATACTGGAATAGGTTGCCATTTCCTTCTCCAGGGGATCTCCCTGACCCAGGGATCAAACGCAAGTCTCCTGAAGTTGGCAGATTCTTTATCGTGCTCCATGGATGATAGCCCACCAGGCTCCTCTGTTCATGACATTTCCCAGGCAAGAATACTGGAGAGGAAAAAAAAAAGGGAGAATACTGTGGGGGAAGAAAAGAATACTGGAATAGGTTGCCATTTCCTTCTCCAGGGGATCTCCCTGACCCAGGGATCAAACCCAAGTCTCCTGAAGTTGGCAGATTCTTTATCGTCTGAGCCAAGATGTTTAATAGAATTTTTGTTATAGTCTCAAGAACTTGAAGCTTAAAGTAATGATAATGATAATAACAGCAGTGTATTGACCACTGCGGGCAGCCTATGGAGAGCAGTCAAGAAATGGCTCTGAAGTCATACTTTCTGGTCTTGCCACTTATTGGCTGTGTGATGGTGGGCCTGTCGCCTACTGTTTCTAAGTTTTCTTTGAAGTCAGAACATCAAAAGTTCTTTAGCATGGGTTGTGAGCACTGGACAAATAAACACATATGATAATGTCAATATAAATTAACCCCATGTAGTATTATTGATCTTACCATGGAAACCATCACTATTACTACCTCTAAAGTCTAGATATCATATATACTTATGTGGTAATATCTGTAATTTAATTATCATGATAATACTTTCCCACAGGTATCCTTATCAATATTTCATGATAAAATGACTCACCTAATTTGGAATATTTTGTGACAGAGCCTGATTACAAAACCCACAATTCTTTCCATTACACCATGCTCATCTCATTTAAGATTCTATAAACTTTAACACTTTACGTCAAACACACGCATTTGAAAGTATTTCCTTGCCATGATTGTAACTTAATACTTTCCCACAGGTATCATTATCAATATTTCATGATAAAGTGACTCACCTAATTTGGAATATTTTGTGACAGAGCCTGATTACAAAACCCACAATTCTTTCCATTACACCATGCTCATCTCATTTAAGATTCTATATACTTTAACACTTTATGTCAAACACACGCATTTGAAAGTATTTCCTTGCCATGATTGTAACTATATTGTGCTTCCTGCTCCTTCTGTCAATAATACTGTCCTTGCTCCTCTTTCCCACTGTCTTCCTAATCCATAGCCTTGGCATCCTCAAAGTGATCCCACCTCCAACTCTCATCCTAGGGAGGTCTGGGGCCTGTGTATCCCGGAAGCCTTCCCACAGCACACTCTGCTTCTCTCACAACCGTTCTTACCGGACTATCATCTTTCTTCACCACTGGAGTGTGAGTTCTGAGAGGGTACGACAATGTCTTGTATCCTCAGAGTACATTGTAAGTGCTTAATAGACACTTGTTCAATCAATGAAAACCACTTCTGACTTAGTGGAACTATAGAGGCATTTGGGTGTGTTCAAAGGCACACATGAAAACAACCAAGGGTCTGGGAGAAGTACTTGATACACAGGGGCTTGCAAGTTATCTGGAAACCGTCACAGTGAAGTATGCATCAGAGAGTGTGGTTCTCTTAGAGATGAGCTGGCATCAAAAGCTCTGTTGTCCTTATTATTGGGGGACTTGTGAGTGACAGATAGTGGGAGATGCTAAAACCTGGAAGCAAGCCCCGTTCCTCTCTTCTCAAAGAGAAATGCAGCACTCATTACCTTCCTAAGACACAGCCACGGTAAACATATCTCAGTAGCAATCCCAGGAGGGTGAGTTGGAAATCTAGACCTCAGTGGATTTCCCTGCTATCTACTACTTCAGGCACCTTAAAATAGATCTCCATATTACCATTTCTTACAGTACCAAGTATTTTTCTTTCATGATTCTTAATCCTGTAATTTTAGGCTATTTTGTGATTCTTGTGCTTGCATGCTAATGTTCAGTCCTGTCCGACTCTTCGTGACCCCGTGAACTGCAGCCTGCCAAGTTCCTCTGTCCATGGTATTTTCTAGGCAAGAACATTGGAGTGAGTTGCCATTTCCTTCTCCAGGGGGAATTTCACAACCCAAGGATTAAACCTCCATCTCCTGCATTGGTAGGCAGATTCTTTTATCACTGTGCCACCTGGGAAGCCTAAGGGCAGGGATTGTGGCTGTTTTAGTTTCCCTGTACATTTCAGTTCAGTTCAGTTCAGTCACTCAGTCGTGTCCGACTCTTTGTGACCCCATGAACCGCAGCACGCCAGGCCTCCTTGTCAATCACCAACTCCCAGAGTTCACCCAAACTCACATCCATTGAGTCGGTGATGCCATCCAGCCATCTCATCCTCTGTTGTCCCCTTTTCCTCCTGCCNAGTGAAGTCGCTCAGTCTGTCCGACTGTTAGTGACCCCATGGACTGCAGCCCACCAGGCTACTCTGTCCATTGGATTTTCCAGGCAAGAGTACTGTCAATAACGTCAGATATGCAGATGACACTACCCTTATGGCAGAAAGCGAAAAGGAACTAAAGTACCTCTTCATGAAAGTGAAAGAGGAGAGTGAAAAAGTTGGCTTAAAGCTCAACATTCAGAAAACTAAAATCATGGCATCCGGTCCCATCACTTCATGGGAAATAGATGGTAAAACAGTGGAAACAGTGGCTGACTTTATTTTTTGGCCTCCATAACCACTACAGATGGTGATTGCAGCCATAAAATTAAAAGACGTTTACTCCTTGGAAGGAAAGTTATGACCAACCCGGACAGCATATTAAAAAGCAGAGATATTACTTTGCCAACAAAGGTCTGTCTAGTCAAGGCTATGGTTTTTCCAGTAGTCATGTATGGATGTGAGAGTTGGACTATAAAAAAAGCTGAGTGCTGAAGAATTGACGCTTTTGAACCATGGTGTTAGAGAAGACTCTTGAGAATCCTTTGGACTTAAAGAGATCCAACCAGTGCATCCTAGGGAAAATCAGTCCTGGGTGTTCACTGGAAGGACTGATGGTGAAACTGAAACTCCAATACTTTGGCCACCTGATGTGAAGAGCTGACTCATTTGAAAAGACCCTGATGCTGGGAAATATGGAAGGCAGGAAGAGAAGGGGACGACAGAGGATGAGATGGTTGGAGGGCATCACCGACTCAATAGACATGAGTTTGGGTGAACTCCGTGAGTTGGTGATGGACAGGGAGGCCTGGAGTGCTGTGGTCCTGCGGTTGCAAAAAGTCGGACACGACTGAGTGATTGAACTGAACTGAACTGAACTGATAGCTCAGTAATCTTAGCCCCTTAAACAATGTGTTTCCTATTCTTCCTCACTAGTTTATTTAGCATGCTCTTAGAATCACCCAGAAATGATATGTACTGTATAAGGTTTAACAGTAAATAGCTAAGCACAACCTCTGTGTTTGCATTTTCATACAATTCTCTAGTGAAGCATTCCAATTTTGTTTTTGGATTCAGTGAAAACCATAGAACTTGAAATTATTCAAGACTTCCAGTTCTAGATATCTCATATGATATGACATAGAAGCACTTCTCTATATTAATCATACTCAGAAATACCAAACCTCTGGGCTGTTTATATAAAATAAACATAAAGCTGTAAGAGGCGGAGAGAAAGGCAGACCAGCTCAGGATCTTGGGACCTAAGGAATAACATAGCTGTGAAATCATGAGGCTTTCTTTGTGTCTCATGTGTCCCAGACTAGATGCTGGAGAAGCAGTGATACAGAAATGCCTGTAGCTGCAGACCAAAAACATCCCAACAAAAGGCTTCTCTCTCTAGACAACGGACTAGGTAAGGGCAGCATAGCAAGAAAACATTTAAACAATAACTTATCTACTCCAATCAAACACCATGGGAAAATATGTAAAAGGAGACATGGGGGAAATGGGGAGATGTTGGTCAAGGGGACAAATTTTCAGTTACAAGTCCTGGGTAGAGTACTGTGACTAAGACTAATATTGTACTGTGTACTTGAAATATGCTAAGAGGTAAGCCTTATATGTTTTTGCTACACATATATACAAAAAAATGGTAACTATAGGAGGTAATGGATGTATTAACTAACCTTATTATGTTAATCATTTCATAATGTACACATATATAAATCATTACATTGTACACCTTAAAATTACATAATGCTATTTGTCAATTACATCTCACTGAAAGTGAAAGTCGCTCAGTTGTGTCCAACTCTTTGCAACCCCATGGACTATACAGTCNTGGATGTATTAACTAACCTTATTATGTTAATCATTTCATAATGTACACATATATAAATCATTACATTGTACACCTTAAAATTACATAATGCTATTTGTCAATTACATCTCACTGAAAGTGAAAGTCGCTCAGTTGTGTCCAACTCTTTGCAACCCCATGGACTATACAGTCCATGGAATTCTCTAGGCCAGAATACTGCAGTGGGTAGCCTTTCTCTTCTCCAGGGGATCTTCCAAACCCAGAGATCGAACCCAGGTCTCCCACATTGCAGGCAGATTTTTTACCGGCTGAGCCACAAGGGAAGCCCAAGAATACTGGAGTGGGTAGCCTAAGCCTTCCCCAGTGGATCTTCCCGACCCAGGAATCTAACTAGGGTCTCCTGCATTGCAGGCAGATTCTTTATCAACTGAGCTATCAGGAAAGCCCATATCTCACTAAAACTGGGGTTAAAAAAAAGAAGAAGAAGAAAAAATGGTGGCTGCCCTCCCACTTTGATCAACTAAGTAGAGGGAGAGCCTAAACTTAGATCTTTACCTGGTAGCAATGAAATGCCCATCCCTGCCAGGCTGGTGCTGGAGCTAGGACTTACACATCAGCCTCCCCACTCTGTGGTGCCAGTGGAGACCACATGGGATCTGGACTCTCACTCTCAATAAGTGGTGACAAGACGATCCCTCCCTTCCCTAGTGGTATCAGAGGAGGCCTCACTGGAAGCCTGGACTTAACCTCACTTTCCACTATAACAAGGCTCTCTCACCACTCCACAGGGTCCATGCAGGCTATGTGGGAGCAATTGCTAAGAGATCTCTTACCACCTCTGTCTTGGTGGGATCAGCAGAAGTCTCTTAGGAACCTATCCTTATCCCCACCCAACACTAAGCAGGTTCTTCCCCTGCCCACGATCAGCAGAGGAGTACTTAGGCTTTACTCCCACTTGGCAACAGTGACGTGGCCTTTTATATTCCCTCATCATGTCCTTGCTCACCATCATAATATCACAAGGAGGTGGACTCAAATGTAAGTTTTAAGTATGATCTAGCATCTCACAGTGTTCTTGCCTGGAGAATCCCAGGGGCGGGGGAGCCTGGTTGGCTGCCATCTATGGGGTCGCACAGAGTCAGACACGACTGAAGCGACTTAGCAGCAGCAGCAGCAGCATCTCACATAATACACAAAACATCCAAGATACAATTTAAAAAATCACTCATCATTTCTAATTGATAAATTGTCTTGCACTTCTTCACTGGAAGACCAAAGACCAATGTTCTTTTAAAAGTTGCAACAGGAAACTTTCTATCCTTTGTTCCAAATCTTACAATGATTAGCTTTCTAAGCACAGTTAAGATTGTCCTTCTGAGCCACCTCATCCCTTACAGAGCTCAGTGGAATGTGTATTATTTTGCAGCTCAAAAGATCTAAAACGATGTGAATGGCTTTGTTTGCTTCTAATAGAGAATGCGCAGTATACTGGGAAGGTTTTAGAGTCAGTCAGAAGGATCCAGTTTCAAATTCCTGTTTTTCTACTTAGCAGGCATGTGATCTTAATTAAACTTATTAAGCTAAGCTTTCAGTTTCTTTGCCTATAAAAGGTAGTAGTAACAACAGTAGCAGTTATTGTTGTTAGAGTGGTAATAGGAGGAGCATCATAGTCATGTAACAGTTGTATTAATAGAAGTGGTCGTATGTGCTAGTCACCTTACCCATATCATTTAATACCTTGAACAACCCCACACATGGTAGATATTGTAAGTTTCATTTCAAATGCAAAGAAACTGGGGACATTTAACCTGTTAAGTAATTTTATCAAGATCACACAGTTCATAAGTATCAGGATTGGGATTCAAATCCATGACTATTAACTTCAAAGTCCAAATTTCATCAAGTACACCATGCAACCCCTCAGAGAACTAAAAGCAATATAGTGAAATCAATCTGTGAAAGAATTAGTGCAAATATAGCAGATACTCAATTAATGTTAGTTCTTTCCCCACTAGTTTAAAGTCATACATATGTATATATATATACATTCTTCTGCACATATACATATATGCAGCTTCATGTCAGTGACCTCGTAAAAAATCTTCTAGTTTATTTGTAAAGTTTAATGCTTTAATGCTTTTATTTCTCATTCCAGATAAACCCAGATATAATTTCTCAATAATATAGAGTATTACAGAAATTAACTGTATTTACATTTCTAGATTATTACTTTCTTCAGAAATTTTATTGAGTACCTTATGAAAACAGTTGACTAGATTAATAACAATAAGAAGAAACTCAAGAGTCAGTGGGCTTCCCAGGTGGTGCAGTGGTAAAGAATCTGCCAGCCAATGCAGGAGACGCAGAAGACACAGGCTCGATCGTTGGGTCAGGAAGATCCCCTAGAGTAGGAAGTGGTAACCAACTCCAGTATTCTCGCCTGGAAAATCCCATGGACAGCAGATCCTGGAAGGCAACAGTCCATAAGTTTGCAAAAAGTCAGGCATGACTATTTATGCACACACACAAGGGTCAGTTACTATTCTGTGTACATAGAGGCTTAAGATAATCTTGTTTCCAAAGCACAATGCAGTAGAATAATGCCATCAACATTTTCAGTAAATTCACCCTAAAATAAATAAAATTCTCATTCAATTGTTTTTTTTTTTCCATATCATTTAATACCTTGAACAACCCCACACATGGTAGATATTGTAAGTTTCATTTCAAATGCAAAGAAACTGGGGACATTTAACCTGTTAAGCAATTTTATCAAGATCACACAGTTCATAAGTATCAGGATTGGGATTCAACTCCATGACTATTAACTTCAAAGTCCAAATTTCATCAAGTACACCATGCAACCCCTCAGAGAACTAAAAGCAATATAGTGAAATCAATCTGTGAAAGAATTAGTGCAAATATAGCAGATACTCAATTAATGTTAGTTCTTTCCCCACTAGTTTAAAGTCATACATATGTATATATATATACATTCTTCTGCACATATACATATATGCAGCTTCATGTCAGTGACCTCGTAAAAAATCTTCTAGTTTATTTGTAAAGTTTAATGCTTTAATGCTTTTATTTCTCATTCCAGATAAACCCAGATATAATTTCTCAATAATATAGAGTATTACAGAAATTAACTGTATTTACATTTCTAGATTATTACTTTCTTCAGAAATTTTATTGAGTACCTTATGAAAACAGTTGACTAGATTAATAACAATAAGAAGAAACTCAAGAGTCAGTGGGCTTCCCAGGTGGTGCAGTGGTAAAGAATCTGCCAGCCAATGCAGGAGACACAGAAGACACAGGCTCGATCGTTGGGTCAGGAAGATCCCCTAGAGTAGAAAGTGGTAACCAACTCCAGTATTCTCGCCTGGAAAATCCCATGGACAGCAGATCCTGGAAGGCAACAGTCCATAAGTTTGCAAAAAGTCAGGCATGACTATTTATGCACACACACAAGGGTCAGTTACTATTCTGTGTACATAGAGGCTTAAGATAATCTTGTTTCCAAAGCACAATGCAGTAGAATAATGCCATCAACATTTTCAGTAAATTCACCCTAAAATAAATAAAATTCTCATTCAATTTTTTTTTTTTTAATGCAAAGGTAACAGATAAGCAAGACATGAAATCAAGAAATGGAGCTCCAACAAGAATCAAGTAAGGGGAATTTCTGGGATCACAGTTGCATAGCAGGCCTAGAAAATTAGGAATCAACAATGGAGCAGTAAGATATGAATCTATTCTGGGGGGAATCTGCTGGAGGAAAAATAATGTAGTGGAAAAATAATCTGATATATTTGATCATGCAAAAAACTGTACTGAAGCCTGTTGGAGGTTGTGAGAAGAACTGATACATAATAAAGTAGACAAATGAGAACAAAAACAAAATTATTGACTCTAGGGAAAAATTACACAGAAAAGGGAACAGTTATGCTCCTTGACTCTATAGTGAATAGCATTTAATCATAAAAACTAAATATAACTTTAACTTCAAACAGGGACATGCTCATATTGGACTAATGGAGGGAAAATAGCAAGGAAGCCAGAGAGACCTACTCCTTATCTGCCTTAATAGGAAGTCAACAGAGGAGACCAAAAACTATATATTAATACATCAAGAACTAGAAATATTATTATATGTTTAGAATATGAATACAAACAGACAGAAGAAATGGTTAAAAAGAACTGCAAGGCAGAGAATGGTGGTAGTGGTGGTGGTGGTTTAGTTGCGAAGTCTTGGCTGACTCTTTGCAACCCCATGGACTGTAACCTGCCTGTAAGACTCCTCCATCCATGGAATTCTCCAGGCAAGAATACTGGAGTGGGTAGCCATGGCCTTTTCTAGGGGATCTCTCAAAGCCAGGGACTGAACCGACATCTCCTGAGTCTTCTGCATTGCAGGCAGATACTTTACCCCTGAGCCACCCAGGAAACCAAAGTCAGAGAATAAGAAAGGGCAAGGCAGAGAAGTCTGTTTTGTTAGAAATAAGATTTTAATATTATTCTCGTTTATTAACTGGGTATGTATTGTCGATACCTTAAGTGTTTTTTTAATAAAACTACAAAATAGTATATATGGTATTAATTTTATTTATGCAAACTTTATAAAATTTAATATATGAAAGCTTTAGTATTGGGAGTTATAAAGCCAGAGGTGACTTTTTGCCCTTACCACAACATAGTGTATCAGATGAGGTAAGAAAAGGGCTGTGATCATATTTAATATTTCCCAATGCTCCAGGGAATGTCTGTAACTCTTTAAATGTACCTCTCATACAAACCTACCTTTGCATCAGTTCAATTCAGTTCAGTCCCTCAGTCGTGTCCGACTCTTCGCAACCCCATGAATCGCAGCACGCCAGGCCTCCCTGTTCATCACCATCTCCCGGAGTTCACTCAGACTCACGTCCATCGAGTCGGTGATGCCATCCAGCCATCTCATCCTCTGTTNGCACTCTATCTATCAGATCTAGTCCCTTAAATCTATTTCTCACTTCCACTGTATAATCATAAGGGATTTGATTTAGGTCATACTTGAATGGTCTAGTGGTTTTCCATAGTTTCCTCAGTTTAAGTCTGAATTTGGCAATAAGGAGTTCATGATCTGAGCCACAGTCTCGTGGCTCCAGGTCTTGTCTCTCCATCTTTGGCTGCAAAGAATATAATCAATCTGATTTCAGTGTTGACCTGTACATTTAATACTAGGCAAATGATAGATGCCTTCAACAGGTATTTGTTGAAAGAATGAATGAATTGATGAAGCACAGGGATGGTACTTCATGTAAAAGAAACATAGTGAAGAGAAAAGCAATATAGTAAAGTAAGTGGAAAGAGCACAGATCTGTTTGGGTCTAAGAGCCAACACTTACAAACTTTATGACTTTATGTTAATTAATCGATCCCTGTAAGTACTGATCTCTTCATCTAAGTACAGATATTTCATTGAATTATTGTGAAAATGCGTGAGATAATATGTATGTAAAGTAAAGCGTCTGTACAGTCCTTGGCACAGAGGGAGGGTAAGCGCCACAAGTGTTTGCAGACACTGCACACCTGAAAAAGCGGCTCCTCCTCTTTTCCTCTTCTTTGCTGAATTAACTGTGGGGAGTTTCAGAACATTTGAACATCATGAGGTGTAAGACTGTGACAAGTGGAAAGAACTCTGATGAGTAAACCCTGGAGAATGTGAGGTTCTTTTGCCCCTGAAATACCTTCCCCGTATAACCAGAAATTTCCACTTCCCTATTCCATCTCTTAGACCTCTTGGGGTTCTTTGATTCATTCAGTCTATATTTATTGAGCATCTATGCTGTATATGCTAATCACTGGATTTGGTTTTGAGAATACACTGGTGAATTACATAGAAGTTGAGTCTAAAAGCTTTCTTGTGCAAATAAGTCCTGGAAGAACCTAGGGACCTTAATTATTCACATTATTGCTGGAAACAATAATGACAATAATTATCTGATATTGCACATTCCTGCTATCCCCAGCTCTGTCCTACGTATGCTTCATACATAAACTGATTTAATCTTTATGAGGACGATACAAGGTAGACTTTCCATATCCGGGCAAGAAAACAGAAGATGCTGCAACTAGCCAGTGGTAATGCTGGGGTTTGACTTCAGGTCTATGTAACACTACTGACATGATTTTTCCATCTACCACCGACGTCTGCCTATCACTTTTAATGTTCTAACTGATTTAAGAAGTGATGAACTGGCATTCATTTATAATTTATTTTATTAGGCTAGTCACTTTAATAAATATATTTCTTATAATTGATGTAAAAATATAGGTTCGTAAAAGTTGAGTTTTCACACCACTTGCATTTGGTACAGCAATCTTAAAACAAAACAAAACAAAACAAAACCTTGAAATGATAGCAAAAGTCAGGATCCAGGAGTTTTTCTTTTACACCAAGAGTGCCAAATTAATGAACCTTGAACCACATGAGACCATGTATATGCTTATGTTGGCCAGTTTACTCCAAGCTATGTTTTAAAAGTAAGTGGAAGCAGTGACAGATATTATTTTCTTGGGCTTCAAAATCAGTGTGGATGGTGATTGCAGCCAAGAAATTAAAAGATACTTGTTCCTTGGAAGGAAAGCTATGAGAAACCTAGACAGTGTATTAAAAAGCAAAGACATCACTTTGCCAACAAAGGTCTGTACAGTCAAAGCAATGGTTTTTCCATTAGTCATGTATGGATGTGAGAGTTGGACCATAAAGAAGGCTGAGTNCAAAACTAAAACTCAGAAAAATAAAGTAACTCTTTCAAGACTTTGCACTTATAATACCTAAAACACAACTTTGATACCTAAAAGACGCAATTAGTGGCTCCTTGTCCTAAAGTACCTTTCACTACATAGTTCAGTTTTTGTCCTTCTTTTCCAATTGGGTTCTTCAGAACCACAATGAGATGGTTAACAAGCGAATTTTAACATAACTTCCCTGTGCAAAAAGGTTTGGAAACATAAGGTTAAGCAAACAAAACATATGCTGGGTCTTCACAACAGGACCACTCAGACTTACCATTAATACGAACATATGCACCTGTCTCTTATACACATCTAGATGTGTATAAGAGACAGGAAGAAGGTGGCAGAAGGTGAGATGGTTAGATGGCATCACCAACTCAATGGACATGAATCTGAGCAAACTCCAGGAGATAGTAAAGGACAGGGAAACCTGGTGTGCTGCAGTCCATGGGGTCGCAAAGAGTCAGACATGACTTAGCGACTGAACAACAACAAAGTTTTAAAGGTAGAGATTCTAGGTAAGTATTCTGTTTGATCAAAATATCATCATTTTAACACTCCTTTAGCATATAGCGCACTTCATTTAACTGCTGCTTTAGATCATGAGCTTCTTGAAGACAGAAATTTGTCTTAAAGGTCTTTATACTCTTGAAATCAAACTGGATCCCTGGCATATGGTAAAGGCACAAGAGGTGTCTGCTGTATGAGTAAGAGAAATTCTGCCTATTAAGAGGTCCTGGGAGTGTCAAAATGGGGCAGAGGGCTGGCCTGGAACAGAACAAATTCTGAATGCCGGAAATGTTATTCACCACCTTCCGGGAGCCTAACAGTCTGCTTTTTAGTTCTTCGAACAAAACTTGCTTTCAAGAGAAAAACTTAGAAATTTATTAAAGCTAAAACAAATATGGGTGAATTCTGTTTTAAAGTCCCTAACTGTGTCCTCTTAGGTGTACGGCTCTGTGAGAAATCCAAAGATTACTGAGGCCCTGTGTCTGCTTTCTAGGAATTCTCAGATGCGTTAGGAAGGGTACTACTGGAAATGACGGTGAAGAGGATGATGATGATAGTGGTAATAGCAGTAATAATGATAATAAAGGCAAAGCATGCTTTTAAAAACGGTAATCAAACAATGTTCTGGGATCTTAGCCTAGAAATGGCTCTCTCTCCTATTTCCTGCTTCAAAACAAAGTGACGGACGTAATGACATTTCAGGAAGGTTTTGATCAGAAGAGGTTTTTCAGAACTTCTGAAAGGAATACAGCTATCTGCTCATAAAGTGGTCTCCCAACACTACAAACTAGTTTAGGTGAATTTTTCACAAACTATTTAACATTATGAGTCCTCAGGCCTACTGTTTCTCCAGAGTCCCGTTCTCTGTCACCAAGCAAAAAAGCCTACATTCAAAGAAACTACTCATTCTGCTAGTGATGCCCGGAACTGTAAATCAAGGACATTGTCCAGTCCATTCTTAAAAAGGCAGTGAAGTTTGTGTGCAAGATGCTCCCTTCAGTGGTCTTTAAAAAGTTAACAGTGAAAGAATAAGAGAACACTGAAGCAAATCTTCTCTATGCATATAGTGGAGTGTAATGTCGTAAGATTACATCTGTGGGGCTTCCCTAGTGGTCTAGTGGTTAAGAATCTGACTGCCAGTGCAGGACACATGGATTTTATCTCTGGTCTGGAAGATCCCATATGCTACAGAGCAACTAAGCCCACAAGGGTCTGGAGCCCAGGCTTTGCAACACCAGAAGCCACTGCAATGAGAAGCCTGCGCACCGCCCTAGGAAGTAGCCCCTGCAACTAGAGAAAACCTGCAGGTAGCAACAAGGACCCAGCGCAGCCAAAAATAAATAAGTCTTAAAAAAAAAATCACATTTGTGAACAGTTTTAATTGCAAAGGTGGTGTTAAGGGGAAAAAAAGCAGAATACAAATTTTAAAGAAACGAGTCATCTCAATTAGAAAAAAATATTTATAAAGGAGGAAACCATAACCTATAAATAATAGATTGTAAGTGATTTTTATTCTTTCCTCTGATTTTTCTTTTCTGATTCTATTTTTTCCTGAGTTTTGCTTTCTAAATTTTCTACAGCGAGCAAGTTTTCTTTCTTTTTACTTAGAAAAAGTACTTTAAAAGAGCAAAGTCCTGGCTTTCAATGAAGCTCATCTAAGAGCTGTCATACGGGTAGCAGCTTGAAGTGTGGTTATTTGTTTGGTGAGTTATCTGGAATGCCGACAGTAACCCTCTTTAGTTCTAGTTTTTGGAGTTTTGTCAAATGAATTTTTAAAATTAGATTTAAAAAGTCTTTTGAAAGAAAAAAGCAGTCTCTGTCTCCACTTAGTTAAAAGAGAAAAATTCTGCACTCATATCTAATCTAAGACAACCATAAAATTGGAATATTCTGTTATAATGATGCAAACTCAATCACCATGATAACAATCAGTGAATTAGATTCAAATTCAGAGAAATAATGTGATTCTTGGCTATTGACCATAGAAATTAGTAACTACACTTCAGATAAACTAGCTCGAATGCTGTATGAATTTTTAGCCTTCCTCTATCAGCATTACATCACCTCCTAGTGAGTTTCAGTTCACAGATGTATAACCTTATAGGCCTATTACAAAAATCTGAGTACTCTTCACCAGCAACCTCTGGTTCTCACATGACACAGAAAAAAACTGCTTACTTTATATTTTCTAAATAAGCAGGCATAAGCACTATAAGAACATTATGTTACTGTCACTGGGCTGTAAGCCTTTATAGATATAATGTTTTGAATTCAAACATCGTGTTCTAGATAAAGTACCTGTTAACTTCACGAATGGCTTTGTGCTACTGCTGCTGCTGCTAAGTCGCTTCAGTTGTGTCCGATTCTGTGTGACCCCATAGACGGCAGCCCACCAGGCTCCCCTGTCCCTGGGATTCTNATAGATATAATGTTTTGAATTCAAACATCGTGTTCTAGATAAAGTACCTGTTAACTTCACGAATGGCTTTGTGCTACTGCTGCTGCTGCTAAGTCGCTTCAGTTGTGTCCGATTCTGTGTGACCCCATAGACGGCAGCCCACCAGGCTCCCCTGTCCCTGGGATTCTCTAAGCAAGAACACTGGAGTGGTTTGCCATTTCCTTCTCCAATGCATGAAAGTGAAAAGTGAAAGTGAAGTCGCTCAGTTGTGCCTGACTCGCAGCGACCCCTTGGACTGCAGCCTACCAGGCTTCTCCATCCATGGGATTTTCCAGGCAAGAGTACTGGAGTGGCTTTAGATGTACCTAGTTCAGGAGATGGCCTGTCAGCTGTATTCAGTTCTATGCTTCTTGATTATGAATTCATTCAATTTTCTCAATTTAAATGAAAAACTCTTTGAGAACAGCAAATACTACTTCATTATTAAAAAACTGACTGTCAATTAAATGCTTGGTTTCTGCTAGTCATTTAAAATGTATGTATAACCTCTAGTTTGCACTACAATTTTGTGAGACAGCTATAATTTATATTTAACAGCTGAGAAGACTGAGGCTCAGAGAGATTAAATTATTTGCCTAAGGCCACACAGCCATTAAATGGTGAAGTCAGAATTCAAATTTGGTTTTATTGCTCAATATTATTTCCATTTTCCCATGTTGGTGATGTCTGATCTTTAGATTATTTCGATTATCTTATTCAGAATTTCTATTTTATATCCTAGGAAACTGGGATCTCAAGGAATGAAGTGATTTGTCCAAATTCATAAGAACAAAAAGTAAATTCAAACCTGAATCATTTTAATTGCCCTTATTTTTTTTTAATTATGCTACTTATGCAAAGTTATGTTAACCTCTGCTAACATGATATCATATTTTAATTTTTTCCTATTACTTTTAACTGACATGATAATAGCTTGTAACATTTCATTTTTTTTGAACTATTCATAAGAACAAAAAGTAAATTCAAACCTGAATCATTTTAATTGCCCTTATTTTTTTTAAATTATGCTACTTATGCAAAGTTATGTTAACCTCTGCTAACATGATATCATATTTTAATTTTTTCCTATTACTTTTAACTGACATGATAATAGCTTGTAACATTTCATTTTTTTTGAACTTGAGATCATTTTAAACGCACAAACTTCCTTCCTTTTCATGTGGGAAACCACATGAAACATGCCAGTGAGGAGGATTCAGCGCTGTTAGTCATCAGCCATTATGGGACAACTGTGGTCAAATTTATATCCAGAAACAAAACGGGAGTGATCACAAGGCTCAGTAGCCAAAGCACTCCAAGAACATTTCTCAAGTTTCTTGGCCTAGTGTACTATTTTTTTCTTTTAAATTTTTTTAAGGAAAGGAAACTAGAATTTACTAAAATATTTGTACATGCCAGAGATTGTTCTAAGCACTTTCATAGACATTATGCTATTAAACCTTGCAACTAAACTCAGGAACATAATTTTTACTTTTCAAAAGTTAGATACCTTGTTCAGAGCAACTAGGCTCAAATTTGAAGCCATGTCTCTTTTATCCATACCACACTTTCCTCTAGTGAGAAACACATCTTATATAAATGTTTTATATAAAACAGGCTGTTGTCTACTGGAGAAGGAAATGGCAACCCACTCCAGTGTTCTTGCCTAGGTAATCCCGTGGACAGAGGAGCCTGGTGGGCTGCTGTCCATAGGGTCGCACAGAGCCAAACACGACTGAAGTGACTGAGCATGCATGCATGCATTGGAGAAGGAAATGGCAACCCACTCCAGTGTTCTCGCCTGGAGAATCCCAGGGACAGCGGAGCACAGTAGGCTGCACAGCATCGGACAGACTGAAGCGACTTAGCAGCAGCAGCTGTCTACTAGCCAACTGGGATGTGTAGACCTTATCTAGCTCCTGATTCAGATAAATTACAATAATACTTATGAGCTTTGAACACTGACTAGATATTCGATGATGTTAAATAATTTGGGGGGTATATAACAGTACTGTGGATGTGTTTCAAAGACTCCTTATAGATACATTGACTTAGCAGCAGCAGCTGTCTACTAGCCAACTGGGATGTGTAGACCTTATCTAGCTCCTGATTCAGATAAATTACAATAATACTTATGAGCTTTGAACACTGACTAGATATTCGATGATGTTAAATAATTTGGGGGGTATATAACAGTACTGTGGATGTGTTTCAAAGACTCCTTATAGATACATATTTGAATATTTATAGATGCAATGACATAGTGTCATAATTTGTTCAAACTAAACCATTGGAGGGGGAAGTATGGGTATAGAAGTGAAGAAAAGTGATTCTTGGTGGTTAAAATTGAGTGATGGGTACATAAGAGTCATTATATCATTCGCTTCAAATGTGTATGCTCTCCATAATAAAAAGCGTAAAAAAAAAAAAAAAAAGACCAAAGCGAGGGGCGGGGTGTGTGGGAAGGCCTATGTAGATAGGCAGGCTTACTGCTGGGGGCTCAGCAGTAAAGAATCTGCCTGCCAAAGAAGGAGACATGGGTTTGATCACTGGGTCAGGAAGATCCCCTGGAGCAGGAAATGGTAACCCACTTCAGTATTCTTGCCTTGGAAATCCCATGGACAGAGGAACCTGGCAGGCTACAGTCCATGAGGTCGCAAAGACTGGACACAACTTAGCAACTAAACAACTACAAAAAGATAGATAGAGAGAGCCCTTGGTTTAAATAACACCTTTATCACTTAGTAAATGTGTGACCTTGAAAAAATTACTTTCTGAGACACAGTTTCTTGGTCCTAAAATGAAGCTTACCTTGCAGACCTGTAATGTGGATTCAATGAAGTAACGTGTAAATAGCCAAAACAGTGTCGTATACACTTTAAATTCTTTACACCATTACTATTGAATGTTATTACCAAGTATAAATGGTCTTTGCTTTCGTTCCTTGCTCTCCTGAAATTAGCTTAGAGATAACTTCCAATATTCAGATGAATCTGATCTTGGTTATGAGCCAAAGATGAATGATACAAGTGCTCTGTGTATTCTAAGTCTACAGAGCGCCTCTTTGGAAGTCATTTTTTCNGGGTTTGATCACTGGGTCAGGAAGATCCCCTGGAGCAGGAAATGGTAACCCACTTCAGTATTCTTGCCTTGGAAATCCCATGGACAGAGGAACCTGGCAGGCTACAGTCCATGAGGTCGCAAAGACTGGACACAACTTAGCAACTAAACAACTACAAAAAGATAGATAGAGAGAGCCCTTGGTTTAAATAACACCTTTATCACTTAGTAAATGTGTGACCTTGAAAAAATTACTTTCTGAGACACAGTTTCTTGGTCCTAAAATGAAGCTTACCTTGCAGACCTGTAATGTGGATTCAATGAAGTAACGTGTAAATAGCCAAAACAGTGTCGTATACACTTTAAATTCTTTACACCATTACTATTGAATGTTATTACCAAGTATAAATGGTCTTTGCTTTCGTTCCTTGCTCTCCTGAAATTAGCTTAGAGATAACTTCCAATATTCAGATGAATCTGATCTTGGTTATGAGCCAAAGATGAATGATACAAGTGCTCTGTGTATTCTAAGTCTACAGAGCGCCTCTTTGGAAGTCATTTTTTCCAATTTCTCCTGTGCCACTGGTGATCTGGATCCAGATCATTTTGTTCTGTCACTCAAGTTCACACCAGTTTCTTCTTTCTAACACCTACACCAGCAATTCTGGCCTATACCTCTTGCTTTATGGATGAATCATATGCCATTTTGTATTGTTTCTTTTATAACCAGTTTGTCGAATGGGTTGGTTACACAGCTCTATTTTCTCATCTCTTCCTCAAATATGCTCTAACTGTGCCTCCCTTTCCCATTCCAGGATGATATATTGGGCTGATCTGTATCTTTCCAAGTAAATTTCAGGTATCAGAAAAGTAGGTATTATAGTAGGTATTAAAAAGCTCAGTCTAATTTAACTGTAAATTTCCACTATATATCCAACCTAGTCTCTCCTTTCTCAGCTCAATTTTGAAGTAAGCAGAAGAGAGGAGATTGTAATCTGTTCTTTATTCTGCTTGCTTTCCACTTTCACTGTTTGCTCTGCTTCTCCAGGGAGGGGCCAAGAAAAGGAGGTTATATAGGAAATGGGCAGTCTTACTTACTCTTACAGGTACTGTGTAACTTAGCCATCAACACCCTTTGCGAGTCAGAAGCCCAAATGCTGCTTCTCATAACCCTAGGTATTTGCGAATTCTTTAATAGCGCCTGACTGGTGATTGCCACTCTTAACGACTTATTAATGGGGCAACGTACCCTTGACATGCTACCACCCCTATTCAACTGCCCTCCAGTGGCACACCTCTCTAGAGGGGACCTAAAAATTTATCAGACAGATTTCCTTTCAAGGAACTTCCAGTTTCCTAGGAGAACTGGCACACACACAATTACTATTGAATGTTATTACCAAGTATAAATGGTCTTTGCTTTCGTTTCTTGGTCCTAAAATGAAGCTTACCTTGCAGACCTGTAATGTGGATTCAATGAAGTAACGTGTAAATAGCNTCCTTTCAAGGAACTTCCAGTTTCCTAGGAGAACTGGCACACACACAATTACTATTGAATGTTATTACCAAGTATAAATGGTCTTTGCTTTCGTTTCTTGGTCCTAAAATGAAGCTTACCTTGCAGACCTGTAATGTGGATTCAATGAAGTAACGTGTAAATAGCCAAAACAGTGTCATATACACTTCAGATGTGGTATATGACTGATAGAGAACTCTTGGCTAAGACGGCGAGGGGAGGATTCCGAGGAAAGGATCAGACTCTGATAATCAGGGTTGTGGAAACTCATGAGAAAGAGTTTCCACTGTCCCTGAGGGGAAGTCCTTGCTCCTGCTGGCCTGCACTGAGAGGCACAGACCTTGCTGTCAATGGATTCTCTTTGGACACAGACATATACGGGTCTCTTGT
The DNA here is from genome assembly GCA_006410675.1 of Oreotragus oreotragus. Classification (NCBI taxonomy): domain Eukaryota; kingdom Metazoa; phylum Chordata; class Mammalia; order Artiodactyla; family Bovidae; genus Oreotragus; species Oreotragus oreotragus. Next base: position 133,359 of record SJYX01017375.1, read on the forward strand.
TTCTTCAGTCACTTGCCCCCGTTCTTGCATTGTTCAGTTCTACGTGCTGCATGCAAGAATGTAAGGCCCAGTGACTCTCACAGACCTGTTTATTCCATTAGGATAAAAGTCTTATTGCCAAAGCTTGTCTGCTGGAGCAAACACTTAGGCACGGCCACTCTTGCCTCTCTTTCCACAAGAGCGTCTCTGAAAATTGGCACATGCTCACTCCACTGAGAAACACTGTGGGCTCAACTACATGAGAAATCCTGAGGGGAAAAACCAGAAATTGATGTGCCTACAATTTTAAATAATTTGATTTTCCCCTCCAGATTTATTTTATTTTAAAATCACCTTTTCAATTTTACTGTGTGAAAACCTAGTTATAGTTACCATATGTTTGCCATTTTATACTAGGAACTGAAGTAGGGGAAGATAGGGGGCAGAGGACTTCTTTTAGTAGATATAATGTCATTGCAATAATTTGCACCAGATCAGCACTCCGATTCTTAATTTATCTTTTTAAAATAAGAGCTCAACTAAAATTCTAAAGTTGAATAATAATCATAAGTCTCTTACCCTTACTTGGCATTATCCAGTTTACAGAGTATGTTCAAAAGTCATTTCAATCTTACAATAAACTCCTAACCAGAGAAGGGAAGGTAGAAAATCTCGTATTTATTTTTAAATGACAAAACTAAAACTCAGAAAAATAAAGTAACTCTTTCAAGACTTTGCACTTATAATACCTAAAACACAACTTTGATACCTAAAAGACGCAATTAGTGGCTCCTTGTCCTAAAGTACCTTTCACTACATAGTTCAGTTTTTGTCCTTCTTTTCCAATTGGGTTCTTCAGAACCACAATGAGATGGTTAACAAGCGAATTTTAACATAACTTCCCTGTGCAAAAAGGTTTGGAAACATAAGGTTAAGCAAACAAAACATATGCTGGGTCTTCACAACAGGACCACTCAGACTTACCATTAATACGAACATATGCACTGAAAATAATTTAAGACTGGGATGTTGGAAACATTATCTACGTCGAAAAGGGTTTCCATAAGACTCTTCAAGGGGAAATAACTATTAGTATTTTGGAAATATTTCTTTAAACAAAGTCTAAAATGTCCTTAATGTGTGAGTGCTTGGTTGTGTCTGACTGGATCACATGGACTGTAGCCCTCCAGACTCCTCTGTTCTTGGGACTTCCCAGGAATGGGTTGCCATTTCCCACTCCAGGGGTTCTTCCTGACCCAGGGAATGAACGGCATCTCCTATCTGCACTGGCAGACAGCAGATAGCAGAACCGCATCTGCATAGGCAGGCAGTTTCTTTACCACCTCACCACCTGGGTAGCCTTGAAACCTCCTCCACTTTCAAATCTGCCACTTCACCGAGAATGAGAAGACTTTCAGCAAGGCCTTCCTTCTAATAGCGTTTCCCTGGGTGCAGAGGTCAAGGTGTCTGCCTGCAATGCAGGAGACCTGGGTTCGATCCCTGGGTCAGGAAGATCCCCTAGAGAAGGATATGGCAACCCGCTCCAGTATTCTTGCCTGGAGAATCCCATGGACGGAGGAGCTTGGTGGGCTACAGTCCACGGGTCGCAAAGAGTCGGACACGACTGAGCNTTCCCTGGGTGCAGAGGTCAAGGTGTCTGCCTGCAATGCAGGAGACCTGGGTTCGATCCCTGGGTCAGGAAGATCCCCTAGAGAAGGATATGGCAACCCGCTCCAGTATTCTTGCCTGGAGAATCCCATGGACGGAGGAGCTTGGTGGGCTACAGTCCACGGGTCGCAAAGAGTCGGACACGACTGAGCAACTTTACTTTCACTTTCCTTTTAATGCCATCTCAAAAGTGCTGATTTATCATAAAGTTATTTGCTCTTAAATCTTTTCCTTAAAATGTAAAACAACCTATGACAACATACCGAGCTTATTGTGTGACTATCATACGTGTAAGTATGTATTTATGTATCTGAATGCAGGCGCACCTCTCCCTCACCCCCACTTTGAGAGCCGTTCTCGGCTCCTTGCTAACTTACGTCAGTATACACTTCTACAAATGCTCAACAAACGAAGGCTCTGAGAGGCCAACCCTGGCATGAACATGCTCTGCAACAGGTATTATGTACTCCACTGAGGGCTCCCTTTCTGCCACTTATTTGATGTTATTTGATGGACATTATTGGACCAAAAATATAGAAGTGATAGTGCTAGACCTGAAACAGAGAAGTGAAGTAAGGAAGTCATTAGAATGTTTAAAGCACACTCAAGGCACCTTGGAGGAAAAGGTAGGGGTGGGAGAGTATGAAGGTTGAAAGATAATTAAAGGTTGGCAGATATCCTCTAACAAGATTTATGAAGAGCATTATAAATCAATGGAAACAGTGACAGACTTTGTTTTCTTGGGTTCCAAAATCACTGCAGATGATGACTGCAGCCATGAAATTAAAAGACACTTGCTTCTTGGAAGAAAATCCATGACATAAGGTTGAAAGATAATTAAAGGTTGGCAGATATCCTCTAACAAGATTTATGAAGAGCATTATAAATCAATGGAAACAGTGACAGACTTTGTTTTCTTGGGTTCCAAAATCACTGCAGATGATGACTGCAGCCATGAAATTAAAAGACACTTGCTTCTTGGAAGAAAATCCATGACAAACCTAGACAGCATATTAAAAAGCAGAGACATTACTTTGCCAACAAAGGTCCATCTAGACAAAGCTATGGTTTTTCTAGTAGTTATGCATGGATGTGAGAGCTGGACCATAATGAAGGCTAAGTGCTGAAGAATTGATGCTTTAGAACTGTTGTTTTGGAAAAGACTCTTGAGAGCCCCTTGGACTGCAAGGACATCAAACCAGTCAATCCTAAAGGGAATAAATCCTGAATATTCATTGGAAGGACTGCTGCTGAAGCTCCAATACTTTGGCCACCTGATGCGAAGCACTGACTCCTTGGAAAAGACCCTGATGCAGGCAAAGATTGAGGGCAGGAGGAGGAGATGACAGAGGATGAGATGGTTGGATGGAAACAGTGTCAGACTTTATTCTTTGGGGCTTCAAAATCACTGCAGATGGTGACTGCAGCCATGAAATTAAAAGACACTCCTTGGAAAGAAAGTTATGACAATCCTAGATTGCCTATTGAAAAGCAGAGATATTACTCTGCCAAAAAAGGTCCATCTAGTCCAGGCTATGGTTTTTCCCGTGGTCATGTATGGATGTGAGAGTTGGACTGTGAAGAAAGCTGAGTGCCGAAGATTTAATGCTTTTGAACTGTGGTGTTGGAGAAGACTCTTGGGAGTCCCTTGGACTGCAAGGAGATCCAACCAGTCCATCCTAAAGGAAATCAGTCCTGGGTGTTCATTGGGAGGACTGATGCTAAAGCTGAAGCTCCAGTACTTTGGCCACCTCATGCGAAGAGCTGACTCATTGGAAAAGACTCTGATGCTGGGAGGGATTGGGGGCAGGAGGAGAAGGGGAGGACAGAGGATGAGATGGCTGGATGGCATCATGGACTCGATGAATGTGAGTATGAGTGAACTCCAGGGGTTGGCGATGGACAGGGAGGCCTGGCATGCGATTCACAGGGTTGCAAAGAGTTGGACACGACTGAGCGACTGAAGTGTACTGACCCTCTTTTAAGTGGTGTGTGTGGGTGCATGCGTCAGTCATGTCCAACTCTTTGTGACCCTATGGTCTGTAGTGTCCTGGGCTCCTCTGTCCATGGGATTCTCCAGGCAGGAATACTGGACTGGGTTGCCATGCCCTCCTCCAAGGGATCATCCCAACCCAGGGACTGAACCCTTGTCTCTTATATCTCCTGCAGTGGCAGGTGTGTTCTTTAAGTGGTACATATACACGTGAGACACACACACACACATTAGTACCAAGGTGGATATATGACATTTCAAAAATGAGAAAAAAAGTCCCCAAATTAATTAGAATCAAAACTCCTACCTAATTCTGCGATTCATACAATACTCCCTCCTATAGAAAAGAGCCTCAGAATTTAGGTGCAACTTTGTTACAGACTTCAAAAGGAGAAAAAGATCTCTCTTTAACTCCAGATAAGAAATATACTTGAGTTTTCCTAGTAAGTGGGGCAAGAAATAGAGGGAGAATGGAGGGAAAAGCTGAGGAGAAGTGAAAAAGCTCTTAGAAGGGCTGAAGATAGTTAAGGCCATTTTGGATTTATGTATACGTGTATGTGTGGGCTTCCCTGGCAGGCTACAGTCCATGGGGTCACAAAGACTCGGACATGACTGAGTGACTTTCACACACACACACACACACACACACACACGTATGTGTGGGCCTCCCTGGAGGTTCAGTAGTAAAGAATCCGCCTGCCAGTGTGGCAGACACAGATTCAATCCCTGGGTCAGGAAGATCCCCTGGAGGAGGGCGTGGCAACCCACTCTAGTATTCTTGCCTGGTGAATCCCCATGGACAGAGAAGCCTGGCCGACTACAGTGTTGCAAAGAGTCAGCCATTACTGAAGCAATTTAGCATTTAGCACAAAGAGTATCAGATAGAAAGCTCTTTTTGGGAAGGTATTAAAGGATAGAAGTATCATTTATAATATTTAAACCAAAGGCAAGGCTCTTTTTTCACTGAGTTTCAATGACTCTCTGGAGGCTTGGGTGGGAGACAAGGGCCACATTATTTAGCTACATTGGAAAATAATTAATATATGACCTTAAAATGTATTCAATAAGAAACAAGCTTAAAAATATCTTCTTGGTTCCATATTCTGTTGTGTCCAGTTATATGTTGGTATTTTATGGTAGGGAAATAATGGCAAAGAAACAGTATAATGAAAGGAGATGCATTTAAGAAAAGAACGAAAGAAATAAGAATGAGAATAAGGTCTAAGTATAGGCATTTCTTCTACAAATTATTTTCTTTATGCATCTATACCATATTTTTGTTTCACCTGACTTACTGAACTGTGCTTACCTTCCTCATTAGGCATAAATTCCTTGAAGGCTGAGATTGTAACTTATTTAATATCGATTCCAGTGACTACACAGTGCCTGGCACACTTACTTAATGGATTATTTTTTTACAAGGTAGGTTAAGCACTGTTAACTGTTCATTGGTCATAGCTCAATTTCCTATTCAGAGATTCTATTATGAGTGGGATTACTATAACTCAGAGACTAAAGTGGTTTATGAACCATTAATTTCTGATAAAAGGAATGACAGTAATGATAATGACTATCATTGATTGCACATTTTCAATAATGAGGCATTATATTATATTCTTTAATACATAGTCTTCTATTTCTGTTCAAGAATCCAATTTTAAATGGAAACTGAGCTTGACAGGTTAAACAATATATTCAGGGTCATAGAACTGATAAACTGTAGAATTAGGGATTTTTATCTAAGTGTATCTAGCTTGAAAACTCATTTTACACTTTCATAACTTCTTTTGAGCCAATTGAAACCATGAGAATTGAGGAATTTTCCCATTTACTAATTAAAAATGGCAGAAGATTGCATGGATGATTTTCATCTCACTCTGAGGAATAAGTATCTTTATAAACACTTAAAAGAAAAACTAACAATTTTGTTTAGAATTTAAACTTATTTCACAATTTCTTTTTTATTTTTCATAAAATTTCACATATGAACAAGAAAGCATATACCACGCACCTTACATATAAATTTCAGAAACACTTGAACTTTTGGAATAAACAAAATTGATAGTCTTTTGTTAGCCCATAACATCAAAAGCCAAAAAACTCCAGAACAGAAGTTGCTAATTGAAAATCAAACTTGTACAGCACTATTCCACCCATTAAAAATAAGCTATTATATTAATAAGCATGTCAACTTTATTGATAATCCTTAATGGGCCTCCAATGGGAAAGTTCACTCATAATTTAAGACTGGGTTTCAATAAGTCAAAAATAAATACACCAATCACAAATTAATAAAGCTAAGGCAAAATGTAAAATACGAGACTCTAGCCGCATCAAAATCTACTATTCTGAGAAGCTTTCAACTGCAATAAACATTCTAAACTATGAAACTGCAGAAATATTAGGATCTAGTTGTTTGCACTGGAAAAAATTTACCAAGGCTGCAAAGCACATTGAACACGTTAATAATTTGCAAAAAATCTATTTACATTCAGCTCTTCAAAAGTTCACAGTCTTTCAGAGCCTGAGAGATAATAAATAAGATCCAAAGAAAGGAGAAAAAAAAATACATTTAAAGGGACATATTTCTTAGAAAAGTCCTTATATGAACAAGAATAAACAAAAGTCATATTCATTCTATAGATATATAAAAATTGCAAGTAAATTTAGCTAATTTGTTAACATGTTTTCTTTTATGAGCAATGTTTCATAAAAATGAACTCTTTTTGAGAGTCTTATTTTCTATAAAAAGTTCTGCAATTATTGCATTAGATATAGTGAGCTTGAAGGTTGCTGGTGAATGAGAATATTCCAAATCTTAAATGTAATTTAGAACAAAAGGAAATATGTCGTTAACCTGAAAATAATCCAAAAAATGGTTAGAAATGCAGTGCAATCTCTTTTTTAAAAAAACAATTGATGGCTACACAGCAGGTGATCTGTTTTAGAAATGCAGTTAAGGAAGGCGATGGAGAAATCCAGAGTGAAACAAAAGAATCACCAACAAATTACCCGACTTGCATGCTTTAAGTTAGCTGATAAGGGTATAGAGCATCTTTAATGTATTCATAGAACCTTGTTATTAAGGTGTCAAACCTCTTTGAGGATTCCTCAGTAATTTTCTATTGCATATCTATTTCATTCATTAGGCAGCTTCTAAAGCACCCCTAAGATTCCATTTGTGGAGTTCTCAATGAATGAAGCTGGAAGCAACTCAAATTATTTTGATTCACTTAAGAGAGCATAAGCTATCTTTAGAAACAAACTGCAAATGAGAATCCAGTGTTATGGTCCCTTCACAGTGTGAACACATTAAAATAATTCCATACCTCAAGAGAATCATGATTTAAATACGTGGTATACATATCTACTACAGTGTAGGTTTATATTCCCTTTTTGACATATTGATATCAATTCTTGTAAATACATAAGATCATTTACATTTTTTACCTATGAAGAGATAAAAGGGAGTATACTCTGTAAGTACATGAAAAAGCATGCTTAAAGGTATTAGCATAGTGCTTTTATGTTCTTATTGAAAATAAATTATAAAATGACTTTTAGTTTAGATTTTCATTTTGGTAACATCAAGATACTTAAAGCAATTCTAATTTTGTGCATGCTTCTAGTGGTGGTGGTAGCTTAGTCAGTAAGTCGTGTCCAACTTTTGCAATTCTGTGGACTGTAGCTTGTCAGGCTCCTGTGTCCATGGGATTCTCGAGGCAAGAATCCTGGAGTGTGTTGCCATTTCCTTCTCCAGGGGATCTTCCCAACCCAGGAATCAAACCCGGGTCTCCTACCTTGCAGGCAGATGATTTACCAACTGAGCTATGAGGGAAGCCATGCTTTTAGTATACATGATTTAATTTCTTGACATATTAACAAGGTATATGTAACTGATTCTTATTAGAAGAGTGAATTGAGAAATATTACAGGGTATTATAAAGGACATTGTATAGATTTTGTGGAAATATGAAAAAGATCATTAAAATCTCTGCTCTTGTGAAATGTGCTTTCACATTGCAGATATGTCTTTAAGATAAAATGTTCCTTGCTCAGTCGCTTCAGTTGTGTCTGGCTCCTTGTGACACTATGAACCGTAGCCTGCCAGGCTCCTCTGTCCATGGGATTCTCCAGGCAAGAATACTGGAGTGGTTTGCCATGCCCTCCTCCAGGAAAATGTTCCTTACTATACTATACTTTTTTATGTATTGAAGGGATGGATTAGGTAATTTATATGGATGCCATCCAGTTCATATACTCTATAAATTATGTGAATTAACCACCAACATAGTAGAAATATCAGCCATTTGTTCACTTACCTCTGTGCCATTTGATACTTTAGAAAATTAATATATTTACATCTAATAATGCAACTGAGATGGACAGTGTCAATTTCAACCTTAGATCAACGGCATGTGATCATCTCTATGAGAAGAGCCTTTCTATCTTTCTAAATAATTGCTAATAATAGAAACATAAAAATCATTCAACACAAAGAAAAAGACCTTTGGAATGACATTAAACATAGTTTGCTCTTGCAAACTAGGAAACCACGCATTTGATATTGATATTATACTGTCATTCTATGAAATTTCACAGGGAGCTCCTCAGCAAGGTTTGGAATCTATATATACATGCAGCCCAAATAGAAAACCTACCCACTCCAGTATTCTTGCCTACAGAATCCCATGGACAGAGGGGCCTGGTGGGCTACAGTCCACAGGGTCACAAACAGTCAGACATGACTTAGCAACTAAACAAAGTCGTCAGGTAATTTGTTTAATTTAATTTGTTAGTAACTTGATATTAGAATGTTCTCCATATTACTCATTTTTCTTCATCCCAGTTGAGACAGAATCTCATCAAATTCCGACACCTCTCCTCAGGAGAGAGTGTCACAGGCCAAGGGGGTGGGCAGGGCTTGAGGGGAGAGTGGTTATTACACGAACTGTGTTCGTTCTTGTTGTTTCGAAGTTAGGAGGCAAGACGATTGGCAGTGGGATTCCTTCTCGGGATCCCGTTTGCTCCACATTAGTTAATATCAGAGCACTTTAATCTGAAGGATGATGCTGTAACTTGATTGAACTAATTCGCTTTTAATTATCGATAGCTGTCTTATTTAAAACCCTCCTACATACAGTACTAGGGACCACTGTAAACCTCTCATATGACTCATATTTTTAGTAGTGCTATGAGATTTATGCCACCTCTGGTGGCTCAGATGGTAAAGCGTCTGTCTACAATGCAGGAGACCTGGGTTAGAGCCCTGGGTTGGGAAGATCCTCTGGAGAAGGAAATGGCAATCCACTCCAGTACTATTGCCTGGAAAATCCCATGGACAGAGGAGCCTTGTAGGCTACAGTCTATGGGGCTGCAAAGAGTCGGACACGACTGAGTGACTTCACTTGAAAGAGAACTGGATGTTTGCTTGAAAAAAAGAAATAGAAAAATCTATAGCTTGCTCAGGACATTTCTAATCATGCTGTCTTATTACAGAATGAGATTCATACCACAGCAAAGCAAAGCAAAGCATCTTTAGTAGCTACAAGTTTCTGACCTCTGTATAAGGTATGTGGTGTATAGAATAGCTTGGACATGCCTGTTTTCAGAACAGAATAGCAAGGCCAGGTGACATTTGACCCAAGAGTATGTGTTAGGGACAGACTCTCTCTAAGACAGAGCTCATCCCAACTTAGTAAAAGCTGACCATGAGGGAAATGGTTAAGTTAAATCGTTAATTGGGAAATGTGTTGAGAAACACACTACCTTGCTTTCTGAGCTTCAACACTTGGCAAGTGTATTTAGCTTATTTCTCAAATGAGGAAGAGTCTCGGACTTTGTCTTTCTCAAGCCTCTCCCAACTTCTCAGTTTTTTCAGGTAAGAATTCCTGGCATTTCCCCAAAGGGGACATTTGTGATAGTTCCTGAGTGCCTGGGGAGAAGGGACAGGGATGACTGAATTATCTTTAAAAGGCCTAGAGCTTCATGGCACAGATAGTGAAGAAATTTGTATGGAAGGGAGAATATGAAGGAGAAATAGAGAAAGCAAATGAGTGGAAAAGAGATTAAAAAAGAAGGAAAGAAGAGGGCAAATTAGGCAGGCATTATTATTGCCTGCTTTGCAGTCCCTGTCCAGCAAGACTGCGCTTTAAAAGCTCTAAAGGCTTTAAAAAGCTGCTCTGCTCTCCTCTATAGCGCCGACTTCAGGAAGGAACAGTCAAGTGTCTTCCTTCAGTCCTCTCGCCCAGCCTTCAGTCCCTCTCTCTGCAGGTGGCTTTGTCTGGTGGATTTCCATGAAGGCTGGAGACAGCTAGGCATCTTGGATTTGGGTTCTGCCTTCTAGGAGCCAGAGGCGAGCTGGCAGCGCCTGCTGTGTGTTGACACTGCAACTTCCTCACTCTGCTTGGTCCCCGTGCCTGCAGCTGCAGCAGAGCTGAAGCAGGTGAGACAGGTAGAACAGAAGGGGAGATGCCTGCAGTGTCTCAGAAGGCTGGATTCCCTGAAAGGTTCTGGGGAACAGAGCAGAGAGGGGTTGGCAATGGGCCTGGACAGTTTTCAAATGGGAGCTGAAGGTTCCAATTGGTTTGTCAGTTCTCTCCAAAAACTCGAAGGATTCCAAAGGAACTGACTCAGCTTGGAAGACCTTGAGGCTACTTAAGCAAAGATCAAGAGAAACTCCTAGAGTCTCTGGTTTTGGAAGGCCAGTGGTGGGTGAGGGCCCCAGGTGTTGACACCTAAGCCGCTAACACAAGCTCAAAGCCAACCTGGCCAGCCCAGAGCTCAGGAACGCGCTCCGCTGGGCCAGAAGCCCTGGAGAGGCGGCACAGAGCAGAGGAGCGCTCCCGGGACTCCCTGAACTAGGCTCGCCGGCTCGCCGAAGCGCCCTCCCCGCGGGGCTCTTCCGCGCGGCGGCGGAGACAGCGGAAACCCGGAGCGTGGATTGGCGCGGAGCAGGGCGCGCCGCCCCGGCGCGCTGCGGCAGCCGAGCAGGTTGTGGACTGTCTCTTATACACATCTAGTGCAGAGAGAAGGGAACATTTTCCCTCGACATTACTCTTTAATTCTTTATTCCATAGACTCAAAGTTAATTGACTTTCCCCTGGCTTCATGGCCCTGGGCCTCAATTTTCTCATCTATAAAACAAGGGGTTTGAATAGATGTTTTCAAAGGTCTCTGCCCAGTGCGATTCTCTATAACTCAGCCTTATGAACCAGGGTATCTGGGAGAAAACATCTATGAGCTTTCACACCAGGTTTCCCCCTTCGTTCTCCTCCACCCATCTATCAATGCAGTGTTGCACCTGCACCATTCCGAGAGCTGTTCCAACTTTCACTGATGACAACAGTATGGCTCAGTTAGGACAAACGACTGGTCCTTCTGCCCTGGAGTAAAGAAAAGAGGGACCAAGCAGGGAGTATGATTTATACTTTAGGTTTCCAAGGAGAGGATATTCTAGAATTTTCTACTTCAAATTTCTTCCACTTAAAAAAATTGTAGATTTCTTCTAAAGGTTCCAAATAGTTGAACTGACTAAAGGGTCAAGAGTCTAAAATGGCTTGTCCTATGTGGAGTAAAATGTATTTCATTTCATCCTAGAAACTGAATCTGCTTTTTCTGTGGAAATTCAGCATACACTGGCCATGCTCTCTCCTGTCTGCCTGCCTCATGCCGTTCTGCCAGCCTGCTTTAGAGCAGCATTTTCTGGGGTTAAACACCAAAGCTTAATGAGCGTGTGCTCAAGAGTGGGGTGTTCAATGATGCAGGACCCCTCTATACCACCACCGCCCCGGGAGGGGGCGGCGGCCGGCCCTTCCCCAAAGACAACAATAGCCAGTTTAAACGGTAGTGAGGAAAAAAATGTGTCTTCCCAAGAGTTTCATTTTTAATTTTTTCAATGTGGAATTCCTTTAAATTGAAAAATTCAATATGTAGAAATACAGTTCCCTGGGTCCTCTTGTCTCCAAGTGAGATGTGGCACATAGATAGTATACACTTTTTTTTCTACACTCACTAGCATTTCCACTTCATTTTGATCTCCAAAATATGGACAGGAGGGCAACTCTAGAAAAATGATTCTCACTCTGGCATCTCCTTGCAGTGCTGAGCACCCACAGAGAGCATCACCATTTCCTGCACCCTTCCCCAGTTCCCCAGACCCCCGATTTCCACAGAGGGTTTGACCTTGCAAAGACCCTTCTTCAGTATCTGGGTAAGGAACAATTCATTTTAACTCAAAACACAGAACGACCTTTTCTCCTTTAAAGAAACATTACCAAAGGTAAAACATTTGGTTTTATATTTTTTCAACCCTGCATTCTGGAATGCAAATACAGCATGCAAAGGCAGGTAACTAGTTTGGATCTGACAGTGCCCATTCAAAGGCTCTGAGTCTCCTACTTGGTTCAAAATAGACCAGGCTGACCGGGTGGTTGAACATCTTTCTTTTTTCTGCCCATTCACCATCGTGACGAAAAATCAACACCGAAAAATTATCTTCTCATTTCTAAACACTAACAGAGAAATGAGCTGATTTTGCGCTTAGCCCTGTGGTTCTAAACATCCCACTTTGGAAACCAATCTTGGTCTCCACACCATCTCTTCCACTCAGTTTTACTTAACAAACACGTTCGCTCCTCTTCCACAGTGAGAAAAATGGTGCACCAGCCCCACGGATGACAGGTTGGTACTTGACTGCAACCGCTCAATAGTTTTATCAGCAACCGGAAAACTTCACAATCGGTCCATTAGCTACTTAAATCTGTCTAAGGAAATCTGCCTATATATAGACACACTTAAAAAGCACCTCAGTTTCACCTGTCTTAAATCTAGCCTAAGGCAATTCCCCAAACACGCCGCATGTAAACACTCCCCCTTCCCCCACCCCTTATTATTCCAAAAGGTCCCCCATGGACTAACAGTATACATTTAGCATTAACCAAAGCTATTGTCACACCATGCATTTAGACGTATCTATGCAAAGCCAAGTAGGTGACAATAACCAAAGCGTCTCCCAGACAATTGGCTGCACTACACATGCACAAATGCAACGAAGATTGTATTTTCCACTTACAGTTATAGCGCTGCTCACGATCACTTAACGAAAACGATAAAACTCAACAGTTCTCTATAAATAAATGTATGTGTATATATATTTAATTCGGATAAACGGTTAAGCCGTCTTTGGGTATGGTTCTCTCGCGCTCTTTTTTTTTTTTTCCAGTGGAGCTCTGGGCTGCTTAAATCCCTCCCGGATCGCGCCTTGCAAGCCCAGTCGCCGCCGCAACACGCTCCGGTAGGTCTCTGCTGCAGATTGGGAATCCCATAGAAAACCTAGGGTCCCTGGAGCGGGATGCGCAGGCGCGCGAGCCGCCGCCTCTCCAGGCACCCCCTCCCCTTTCTCCTCCTCCCTCCTCCTTCCTCCCTCCTCCTCCGGCTCCGCAGCCTAGCCCAGAGGGAGCTGGGGCCGGTGACCAAAAGCAGCCAGGCATTGGCGCATGCTCAGTTGGAGAGGCTCGGAGTTGCCGCGAGTGGATTCCGTGTCTCCAGATTTTAGCAGAAACTCGGAAGGAAAGTAGATAGGAAAAGGGAGCCTGGCCACTGGCGCAGCCCTTCACCTGGACTGGCTGAGCTAGTTGGCCTCACCACGCCCCCGCATTTAACCAGCCAAGTCTGGTGGTGAAGGCTGAAGCCAGAAATGGAACACGTGGAGCCTGCTTCCCGCCACCCTCAGGCCTGGAGGGCCCCCGGCCCACTCTTTGTCAGGCTTGTAAGGTGAAGGAGAAAACTGCAGAAATCCCTTGCTCCGAAGGAAACGTGCCCAGCAAGCTGTGAGCTTGTCTCCATGGCTCACTCTGAAGAAAACCCTTATGGTTGGCACTTAGCGTGGGCCATTTTTTCCGAGGGTCTTATACTGAGAGCACTGGGAGCCCGGCATTCTAAAAGCCTGCTATTCAGGATGGTCGTGGTCCCCAGTGGCCTTGAAAAAGCTGTGTGTGGAAGGGAGGGGGTGTTGAAGCTCTCGTCCTGGTCCTGGGTGACCTTGGGCCAATCATGCTAATCATCAACCAACATTTACCAATAAGTGCTTTCTTTGTGCACCAAATACATTTTATTGAATATGCTTTGGGTGGGGTTGCGGTGGGCAGTGAAGGGCAGTCAGTGAGTCCATGGGAATCCAGGGTTGAGGGATTGGACTAAGCCATTTTATAAAGCCCCCTTCTGTGTCTTTGAAGGACACGTACATTTGCCAGCCCTCCCCGGATCCTGACTGGCCTAGCCAAAGCCTAGAAGACTTGGCAAGGAGTAGTGCCCAGTAAATGTTTGGTCGTTTCTCTACCAGGAAAGCAAGGTGAAGTCTCAAATGTTCTCAACCCAGTTAATTTCCTGAAGTGTGTTGTTTGTGCTTTTGCTTCCTGCTGCTGCTGCTACTAAGTCGCTTCAGTCATGTCCGGCTCTGTGCGACCCCATAGACGGCAGTCCACCAGGCTCACCTGTCCCTGGGATTCTCCAGGCGATAATACTGGAGTGGATTGCCATTACCTTCTCCCGTGCATGAAAGTGAAAAGTGAAAGTGAGGTTGCTCAGTCGTGTCCGAGTCCTTGCGACCCCATGGACTGCAACCTACCAGGCTCCTCCGTCCATGGGGTTTTCCAGGCAAGAGTACTGGAGTGGGGTGCNTACCTTCTCCCGTGCATGAAAGTGAAAAGTGAAAGTGAGGTTGCTCAGTCGTGTCCGAGTCCTTGCGACCCCATGGACTGCAACCTACCAGGCTCCTCCGTCCATGGGGTTTTCCAGGCAAGAGTACTGGAGTGGGGTGCCATTGCCTTCTCTGGTACTTTTGCTTATTCAACAATTATTCATTGACCACCTGCCCACTGACTTGAGGCATTTTTCAATGCCTTGGGGGTAAAGGCAGTGAACAAAATCCTGCCTGAGGTTTTCATTCAGATGGGAGTTTTCAAGAGGGAAATTCTGGTGGGGCAGTGAAGATGGAGGCTTCCTCAATGACTCAGTAGTAAAGGGCCCACCTGCCATTGCAAGAGACGCAGGTTTGATCCCGGGGTGGGGAAGATCCCCGGGAGGAGGAAATGGCAGCCCATCGCAGTACTCCTGCTGGCAAGATTCCATGGACAGAGAAGCCTGGCAGGCTACAGCCCACGGGGTAACAAAGGTGCCCTTTGTTACACAGTGTAGATGGACTTTCTTTTTAAGCAGAGAATTTTACAACTTGCAAAGTGCTTTCAAACACCTTATCACATCCAGGAAGCTGATTCACATTGCGGTACAGCAGCTTTTTTTTTTTTTTTAACCTGCAGTTAACCTTTCGGATCTGAGGACACTAAGAGTATCTCTCTGGGGAAAAGAGCTGGAGATAGACAAATCTCCATTGCTAGGAAGGTGCCTACTCCTGACTGCTAGTAGGGGGCGCCCAGCTTGGAAGACCTTGAGGCTACTTAAGCAAAGATCAAGAGAAACTCCTAGAGTCTCTGGTTTTGGAAGGCCAGTGGTGGGTGAGGGCCCCAGGTGTTGACACCTAAGCCGCTAACACAAGCTCAAAGCCAACCTGGCCAGCCCAGAGCTCAGGAACGCGCTCCGCTGGGCCAGAAGCCCTGGAGAGGCGGCACAGAGCAGAGGAGCGCTCCCGGGACTCCCTGAACTAGGCTCGCCGGCTCGCCGAAGCGCCCTCCCCGCGGGGCTCTTCCGCGCGGCGGCGGAGACAGCGGAAACCCGGAGCGTGGATTGGCGCGGAACAGGGCGCGCCGCCCCGGCGCGCTGCGGCAGCCGAGCAGGTTGTGGATCTGGCGGGCGCCAGCCCTGCGCTCCGGGGACGCAATGCGCACTGCGCCGCGGGGCTCGCCCGGTCGATTCTTTCTGTTTCTCCGGATGGAGTGGGGGCAAAAGTCAGTTCCAGATTAGTCGCTCTGGTTGGCCAGGGACACAACCTCCAAAAGCTTTCAAAGTGATTCCTCGTCTTTTGTCGATTTCTCTACTCAAGCATTTTTACGTTGTGTTCTCTGATTTCTCTCTAGAACAGTCTCTGCACTGCAATCTGCATAACCGAAGGGGTCATGATGCCATTTCTTCGGAGAGGTGTACCTATTCATTTCCCCTGGAGGTCTCTTTCGTGGCTGTGTTAGGTTTTAGATGACTTACTGACAACTTGTGTGTAGGGTAAAGTGAACACTGAGACTTTAAACCGTGTTCTCTTGTAGGGGAGATTTGATTTAGAAGCGTGCGCTTTTGTGAAGCTGCTTTGTCTCATTGGACAAGCAGATTTTGTTAGTCCTGTTTGCACTGAGGCATTGTTTGGCGATATCTTTTTAAATCCTCAGTTGTTGTGCACCTTTTTTAGTGTTTGTTGTTAAAATGTTTTGTGTGATGCCTTTTATATATGTAACCCTAAGTCACATGTAGTCACATAGGAAAGATGATTCTAAAAACATCGAAGGAATATTATCATTTAAATTACGGAAAGCAATTCATTTCTATAGGATGGTAGAGTGAACTCTAAAAAAAGGAGTGTGGTAAGAACGCTAAACGTGGGAGCCCTGTGTTTCCTTCCTTCTTCGGTCATTTACACTTGTGATCACAAGAGAGCAGAGATGCGCGGCCCTGGGACAGAGGGACTGGGATGCTGGGCCGGGATGAGCGGAGAATGCCATCAGCCGTGGCAGTTGCCTTATTACTTGAAGCCAAGTCGCTGACACTTCGGATCGCGGTGTCAGCTTTCACTTTCTGGAGGTTTGGGAAGTGCCTCGTGCTAAGTCGCTTCAGTCTTGTGGAACTCTTTGCGACCCCATGGACTGTAGCGCCAGACTTCTCTGCCCATGGGGATTCTCTAGGCAAGAATACTGGAGTGGGTTGCTATGCTCTCCTCCAGGGGATATCTCCGACCCGGGGATCGAACCCGCATCTCTGAAGTCTCCTGCATTAGCAGGCGGGTTCTTTAGGCCACCTGAGAAGCCGGGAGGTTTGGGGAGGAGCTGTGTAAATCGGGGCTGGGGGAAGGGAGGGAGAAAGGTTCTTTAAGGAGAGGATTGTTTGTTTTTTGTCTGAAGGACCTGGTGGAACCCTCACTTGCCTGGAAACCCCTGAGAAGCCATTTTTCCCTTCCTCTGTTGCAAGTAATATTCTTTTCTGAAGTAGCTTTACTTTCGCCTCTCTCCCTCCGAGATTCAAACAAAATAAACAAAACTAAGAACGATTTTCAGGTGTTCACAACTGATTTAGTACTTAGTAAATTAATTTAATATTTCCATCCATTTTACTTGTGACACAGACAAACTGAAAACTCAGAATGGCAATAAAAGTGCAAATTGCCAGTAATATAACAGATCTCAGACATGCTCTGTATAAAATATATGAGCCAAAAAGGGTGGAACTGAAGGCATGGGCGCATTTAGGAAATTGGAAGGAAAAGTGTTCAGAAGATGACATTAGAAAATGAAAAGAGGCAGGAATTGGAAAAATGAATTTATACTCACTTAAATTCATAAAGAATAATGATAGTAATTTTTTTGTATGGTAAAATGTCTTTATTTTAAAAATCTAAGGGTATTAATCCTTACAGAGGGAAGACATTATGTAAAATAATTATGTTTAGGAAATGGCAATCTACCCCAGTGTTCTTGCTTGGAAAATCCAATGGATAGAGGAGCCTGGCAGGCTACATACAGTCCATGGGGTTGCACAGTTGGACACGACTGAGAAAATGAGAATACACACATCCTGATTTTTTAATGCTATTTTAAAAAACATATGGATAGACCAACAAAATAACTTTCTTAAAGAAAAACAGAAAGCTGTCACCTACAATAAAACTGTACAGTAGTTTTTCTGATACATAGTGTTTCACTCTTTATGTATATACTCCTTCTACATGCTTTCCCCCCCCCCCTTAAATTAAGTGGAAAAATACAAGATTACTCTCTGAAGGAGTAATTCTCATGCAAATAGAGGGAGTGTTCTATGCTTTCCTATATAGAAAAGGAATTAAAAGGCCTACTTTTTTTTTAATGGACTCAGTTGGTCATTTCACCCATCCCACTACTGATTTATCTCTGTAGTCCATGACTGAATCTAAATTCAGAGAGATCATTCTTTGCTGTGTCACCAATTCCTCTTAAAATTTGAACTGCTGCTGCTGCTGCTGCTAAGTCGCTTCAGTCGTGTCTGACTCTATGGGACCCCACAGACCACAGCCCACCAGGCTCCCCCGTCCCTGGGATTCTCCAGGCAAGAACACTGGAGAGGGATGCCATTGCCTTCTCCGAAAATTTGAACAATCTGCAGTAATAATTTAAGTCCCTGCTGAGTGAATTATTGTCAGCGTTTTGAGTTTCCAGAAGTTTCTTGGAGTGTTAGAACTAGTTCTAGCAAGTGCAGGTAATCTTCAGCCTTAAGAATATAAAATGCTTTATTCCATTCTTTTCCATTCATCCCATGTATTCTACAATTGGGCCTAACCTGTGGATTCATAGTGGTGCACTTAAGCTGGAAAATTTCCCTGCTTTTAGTGACAACACAAAAGGAATGATGATAGCAGGATTAGACTATTCCTTTTCTTTAGTGGCTCTTTAGGTAGCCCTGTTTGTCAGGCTGTACGCTTTTTTAGTTGTGTGACTAGCCACTACAAATATTATTGTGGATTCATGTTCTGGAACTTTTGTACTTTGGATACCATCTGATCCTGAAAGATCGTCAAAAGCATTTCTTACCTGAAGCAGATCTTAATGATTTGTTTTTCCCTTCAATCTTTATTTTCCTTACTATAGTTCCTTTGAATTTTTTACTTGAACACAACAAAGAAACCTAAGGGAAAAANTTTTTTTTTTTTTTAACCTGCAGTTAACCTTTCGGATCTGAGGACACTAAGAGTATCTCTCTGGGGAAAAGAGCTGGAGATAGACAAATCTCCATTGCTAGGAAGGTGCCTACTCCTGACTGCTAGTAGGGGGCGCCCAGCTTGGAAGACCTTGAGGCTACTTAAGCAAAGATCAAGAGAAACTCCTAGAGTCTCTGGTTTTGGAAGGCCAGTGGTGGGTGAGGGCCCCAGGTGTTGACACCTAAGCCGCTAACACAAGCTCAAAGCCAACCTGGCCAGCCCAGAGCTCAGGAACGCGCTCCGCTGGGCCAGAAGCCCTGGAGAGGCGGCACAGAGCAGAGGAGCGCTCCCGGGACTCCCTGAACTAGGCTCGCCGGCTCGCCGAAGCGCCCTCCCCGCGGGGCTCTTCCGCGCGGCGGCGGAGACAGCGGAAACCCGGAGCGTGGATTGGCGCGGAACAGGGCGCGCCGCCCCGGCGCGCTGCGGCAGCCGAGCAGGTTGTGGATCTGGCGGGCGCCAGCCCTGCGCTCCGGGGACGCAATGCGCACTGCGCCGCGGGGCTCGCCCGGTCGATTCTTTCTGTTTCTCCGGATGGAGTGGGGGCAAAAGTCAGTTCCAGATTAGTCGCTCTGGTTGGCCAGGGACACAACCTCCAAAAGCTTTCAAAGTGATTCCTCGTCTTTTGTCGATTTCTCTACTCAAGCATTTTTACGTTGTGTTCTCTGATTTCTCTCTAGAACAGTCTCTGCACTGCAATCTGCGTAACCGAAGGGGTCATGATGCCATTTCTTCGGAGAGGTGTACCTATTCATTTCCCCTGGAGGTCTCTTTCGTGGCTGTGTTAGGTTTTAGATGACTTACTGACAACTTGTGTGTAGGGTAAAGTGAACACTGAGACTTTAAACCGTGTTCTCTTGTAGGGGAGATTTGATTTAGAAGCGTGCGCTTTTGTGAAGCTGCTTTGTCTCATTGGACAAGCAGATTTTGTTAGTCCTGTTTGCACTGAGGCATTGTTTGGCGATATCTTTTTAAATCCTCAGTTGTTGTGCACCTTTTTTAGTGTTTGTTGTTAAAATGTTTTGTGTGATGCCTTTTATATATGTAACCCTAAGTCACATGTAGTCACATAGGAAAGATGATTCTAAAAACATCGAAGGAATATTATCATTTAAATTACGGAAAGCAATTCATTTCTATAGGATGGTAGAGTGAACTCTAAAAAAAGGAGTGTGGTAAGAACGCTAAACGTGGGAGCCCTGTGTTTCCTTCCTTCTTCGGTCATTTACACTTGTGATCACAAGAGAGCAGAGATGCGCGGCCCTGGGACAGAGGGACTGGGATGCTGGGCCGGGATGAGCGGAGAATGCCATCAGCCGTGGCAGTTGCCTTATTACTTGAAGCCAAGTCGCTGACACTTCGGATCGCGGTGTCAGCTTTCACTTTCTGGAGGTTTGGGAAGTGCCTCGTGCTAAGTCGCTTCAGTCTTGTGGAACTCTTTGCGACCCCATGGACTGTAGCGCCAGACTTCTCTGCCCATGGGGATTCTCTAGGCAAGAATACTGGAGTGGGTTGCTATGCTCTCCTCCAGGGGATATCTCCGACCCGGGGATCGAACCCGCATCTCTGAAGTCTCCTGCATTAGCAGGCGGGTTCTTTAGGCCACCTGAGAAGCCGGGAGGTTTGGGGAGGAGCTGTGTAAATCGGGGCTGGGGGAAGGGAGGGAGAAAGGTTCTTTAAGGAGAGGATTGTTTGTTTTTTGTCTGAAGGACCTGGTGGAACCCTCACTTGCCTGGAAACCCCTGAGAAGCCATTTTTCCCTTCCTCTGTTGCAAGTAATATTCTTTTCTGAAGTAGCTTTACTTTCGCCTCTCTCCTTCCGAGATTCAAACAAAATAAACAAAACTAAGAACGATTTTCAGGTGTTCACAACTGATTTAGTACTTAGTAAATTAATTTAATATTTCCATCCATTTTACTTGTGACACAGACAAACTGAAAACTCAGAATGGCAATAAAAGTGCAAATTGCCAGTAATATAACAGATCTCAGACATGCTCTGTATAAAATATATGAGCCAAAAAGGGTGGAACTGAAGGCATGGGCGCATTTAGGAAATTGGAAGGAAAAGTGTTCAGAAGATGACATTAGAAAATGAAAAGAGGCAGGAATTGGAAAAATGAATTTATACTCACTTAAATTCATAAAGAATAATGATAGTAATTTTTTTGTATGGTAAAATGTCTTTATTTTAAAAATCTAAGGGTATTAATCCTTACAGAGGGAAGACATTATGTAAAATAATTATGTTTAGGAAATGGCAATCTACCCCAGTGTTCTTGCTTGGAAAATCCAATGGATAGAGGAGCCTGGCAGGCTACATACAGTCCATGGGGTTGCACAGTTGGACACGACTGAGAAAATGAGAATACACACATCCTGATTTTGTAATGCTATTTTAAAAAACATATGGATAGACCAACAAAATAACTTTCTTAAAGAAAAACAGAAAGCTGTCACCTACAATAAAACTGTACAGTAGTTTTTCTGATACATAGTGTTTCACTCTTTATGTATATACTCCTTCTACATGCTTCCCCCCCCCCCCTTAAATTAAGTGGAAAAATACAAGATTACTCTCTGAAGGAGTAATTCTCATGCAAATAGAGGGAGTGTTCTATGCTTTCCTATATAGAAAAGGAATTAAAAGGCCTACTTTTTTTTTAATGGACTCAGTTGGTCATTTCACCCATCCCACTACTGATTTATCTCTGTAGTCCATGACTGAATCTAAATTCAGAGAGATCATTCTTTGCTGTGTCACCAATTCCTCTTAAAATTTGAACTGCTGCTGCTGCTGCTGCTAAGTCGCTTCAGTCGTGTCTGACTCTATGGGACCCCACAGACCACAGCCCACCAGGCTCCCCCGTCCCTGGGATTCTCCAGGCAAGAACACTGGAGAGGGATGCCATTGCCTTCTCCGAAAATTTGAACAATCTGCAGTAAAAATTTAAGTCCCTGCTGAGTGAATTATTGTCAGCGTTTTGGGTTTCCAGAAGTTTCTTGGAGTGTTAGAACTAGTTCTAGCAAGTGCAGGTAATCTTCAGCCTTAAGAATATAAAATGCTTTATTCCATTCTTTTCCATTCATCCCATGTATTCTACAATTGGGCCTAACCTGTGGATTCATAGTGGTGCACTTAAGCTGGAAAATTTCCCTGCTTTTAGTGACAACACAAAAGGAATGATGATAGCAGGATTAGACTATTCCTTTTCTTTAGTGGCTCTTTAGGTAGCCCTGTTTGTCAGGCTGTACGCTTTTTTAGTTGTGTGACTAGCCACTACAAATATTATTGTGGATTCATGTTCTGGAACTTTTGTACTTTGGATACCATCTGATCCTGAAAGATCGTCAAAAGCATTTCTTACCTGAAGCAGATCTTAATGATTTGTTTTTCCCTTCAATCTTTATTTTCCTTACTATAGTTCCTTTGAATTTTTTACTTGAACACAACAAAGAAACCTAAGGGAAAATAAGTATAATGAATTCTACATCCCTGCTGAGACAATCACAAGAAGCAAACCCACATTCTTTACCTAAGGATTTTCACAGTGGAGTTTACATTTTTACCTACTATCTGAAGGAGGAAAGAAACAGTTGGCACTCTCAGTTTTTTGTGTTCTTATCATATTCCCCCTTTAAAGTTCATGTTACCATCCTGAAAAGGTTCAAGAAGAGAAAGAGTTGATTTTTTTCAGAATGTAGATTTAGCACTTGTACCATAGTCTCTAGGAGAGTGGATTGTTCTGATTGTTTAGAAGAAAGAAAATGCTTGAGTAACCCATGGTTGTGTTCAGTAATGCATGCCTACTGAATTTCTTTTGATCTCATTCATCATTCATTTATCAAACACCTACTGAGCACCTAGCTGGTGTCAGGCAGTGTGCTCAGCACTTTATATGCAACATTGTATTTAATAACAAAGCTATTTACCTGTGAGAGAGGTGCTATTAAAACCCATTTTTAAATCCTATTTCAAATCCTAAAAGATGATGCTGTGAAAGTGCTGCACTCAATCTGCCAGCAAATTTGGAAAACTCAGCAGTGGCCACAGGACTGGAAAAGATCAGTTTTCATTTTAATCCCAAAGAAAGGCAGTGGCAAAGAATGCTCAAACTACTGCACAATTGCACTCATCTTACACGCTAGCAATGTAATGCTCAAAATTCTCCAAGCCAGGCTTCAGCAGTACCTAAACCATGAACTTCCAGATGTTCAAGCTGGTTTTAGAAAAGGCAGAGGAACCAGAGATCGAATTGCCAACATCTGCTGGATCACTGAAAAAGCAAGAGAGTTCCAGAAAAACATCTATTTCTGCTTTATTGACCATGCCAAAGCCTTTGGCTGTGTGGATCACAATAAACTGTGGAAAATTCTTCAAGAGATGGGAATACCAGACCACCTGACCTGCCTCCTGAGAAATCTGTATGCAAGTCAAGAAGCAGCAGTTAGAACTGGACATGAAACAACAGACTGGTTCCAAATCGGGAAAGGAATACGTCAAGAATGTATATTGTAACCCTGCTTATATGACTTGTACGCAGAGTACATCATGAGAAGTGCTGAACTAGATGAGGCACAAGCTAGAATCAAGATTGCTGGGAGAAATATCAATAACCTCAGATATGCAGATGACACCACCCTTATGGCAAAAAATGAAAAACTAAAGAACCTCTTGAAAGTGAAAGAGTGAAAAAGTTGGCTTAAAACTCAATATTCAGAAAACTAAGATCATGGCATCTTGGTCCCATCACTTCATGGCAAATATAAGGGAAAACAATGGAAAGAGTGAAAGACTTTATTTTTGGGGGCTTCAAAATCACTGCAGATGGTGATTGCAATCATGAAATTAAAAGATGCTTGCTCTTTGGAAGAAAAGTTATGATCAACTTAGACAGCATATTCAAAAGCAGAGACAATACCAACAAATGTCTGTCTAGTCAAGGCTATGGTTTTTCCAGTGGTCAGGTATGGATGTGACAGTTGGACTCTAAAGAAAGCTGAGCACCAAAGAATTGATGCTTTTGAACAGTGGTGTTGGAGAAGACTCTTGAGCATCCCTTGGACTGCAAGGAGATCCAACCAGTCCATCCTAACAGAGATCAGTCTTGGGTGTTCGTTGGAAGGACATGCTGAAGCTGAAACTCCAATACTTTGGCCACCTGATGCGAAGAACTGACTCACTGGAAAAGATCCTGATGCCAGGAAAGATTGAAGGTGGGAGGAGAAGGGGAAGACAGAGGATGAGATGGTTGGATGGCATCACTGACTCAATGGACATGAGTTTGAGTAAACTCTGGGAGTTGGTGATGGACAGGGAGGCCTGGTGTGCTGCAGTCCATGGGGTCACAAAAAGTTGGACACGACTGAGCAACTGAAGTGAACTGAACTGAAAACCCCTTTTACAGATGAGGAGGCAACTGAGGCACCATATGTGTTAGTAACATCTCCAGATACCTTCTTCCGTTGGCCTGCATTCCTCTTTATTCTTTACCCCATTCCAAAGAATATTATGATTCTCCCTCTATAAATTACTACATTTTTATCCACCTAATATTCCTTTGCAAGATAAATATTACGAATATTGTGGTCATCTTATTTCTCTTCAATAATCTCCAGTTTCCTCCTGAGAAAATGTCAAATCCTAAGTCATGTATTCAGAATCTTCCATTATGTGGCAACCTTAATCACAGAGCATCTGGATTTCTTCAGAGGAGTGAGTGGGAGGCAGGAAGGAAACAGGCTTAGATAAAGACTGCCTTTCCCAGCATTACTACCTTTTGTCTACTGCCTGAGAAAGAGAAACAGAAGATGCCCTCATTTTTTTGCAGTCCTTACTATATTTCTTCCTTAAGTTCATTTTACCATACTAAATAGGAAGTGTTCAAAAACAGAACAAAGGACCACTGATGGTCTTAAACCCAGACGGTACTCTCTAGTTCGTTATTTATGATTGTCTATAGAACACCTTCATATGAATTTCTTACAGATACATCAGGTTCAGTATGTTCAAAACACTTACTTCTCTTGCCCCTCACCACCTCCACCAACCTCCCTATGCCCCTACCACTTTGAAGGTACCTTCTATCAGCCCAGTCCTATAAATAAGAACCTTGGGTAGCACCTTCAGCTCCCCCATCTTTCTCATTCCCCATCAATTCATCACTTAAGTCCTAAAAGTCCCATGTTTTGAGAGTCTCTCAAACTCATTCCTCACTGACACTGTATTAGTTAATCCTTTCATCATCTCTTTTGGATCCTTTCATCATCCAAGCATCATATATTTCCTTCTCATAACTCTTGAAAAAAAACTCAAATAAAATCACATCACTCTCTTGAATGAAACCATTAAGTGGTTTCTCACTTTATATAGTAAAAAGAAAAGGGCACAGCATGCAAGCCCCTTTATTTTCTAGCTCTTGCATGCCCCTTCAGCCTCACCTCCTGCTATGTCTTTTCAGGCTTCTCTTCTCTGTCATACTGTGGAGCAGTACTTGTCTGTACTTTTGCATTTACTCCTTCTCTCTTTTTGAGAAACCTTTCTTTTGCCTGAAAAATTTCTGTTAATCTGTGAAAGAATACAATTTTGTGTCTAAGCCACCCAATCTGTTGTATGTTGTGACAACAGTCCTAGGAAATTAATATAGAGGATGAAAGTGAAAGTGAAGTCGCTCAGTCATGTCCAACTCTTTGCGACTCCATGGAATGTATAAATGTTCTTTCTTCTCTGTCCATGGGATTTTCCAGGTAAGACTACTGGAGTGGGTTGCCATTTCCTTCTCCAGGGGATCTTCCCAACCCAGTGATCAAACCCAGGTCTCCTGCATTGTGTGTAGGCAGATGCTTTACCATCTCAGCCACCAGGAAAGTCTCAATATAGAGGATAACCACATTCAGCAGATAGGTCTACAGTAAGAATATTTTGGCAATGAGATGATAGAAAGATAACATTTTCTTTTCTACAAATAGATATGCTCTTTCACCCTCTTTTTTATGTGAAAATCACTGGATTTTGAATTAAGAGATTTTTATTCAAGAGCCAGCTTTGCTACTTATTAGATATGGTATTGGGAAAATCAGCTAAGTTTCCCTCACGACTTGATTTACTCATTTATAAAAGTAGAACTCTATAGTTTAAAAATTCAAGATATTGGGCATCTACAAAATTTCAGATAGTTAACAGTGCTAATTTACATCTAAGATAATACTGAGCCAATTTCTTCCAATAGTAAAGCAAATTAAATTCATGGTTTTGAGTTCATTTCAAATAATTTTCTTAGAGACCTTTCATATTGTTGCTTATGAATACCAGATTAGGGACAGTGATCACAGCACCACTACTAGACGTAATACAAATGGGTTTAAAATTTCTTGGGCTAGTTTAGATGTTCTAATAAAATTAAGTATTAATAACACTGTAGTGTTAAACAACATTTTGAAATTAGACTTACATAAATAACACTTTACCTGTATAATATCTTTTTAAAAAGACTATTTTTAGAGCAAAATTCATTGACCTTATTGGTTCTGGTAGTATAGATTATAATAGTTTTAGAAGTTCAAGCATGTTGATCTGGGATTGAATAAAAAATAAGACTAAATAACAGACTGATTATGTTGCTTATTTAATATATTGTAGACCTTTGACTTGCCTGAAGGATATGTTCTAAAACTTTCCTGATTCCCTGTTATATGAATATCACTCTAGGATAAAATTGCTTTGTTAGTAAAGTAAGCTATATTGCTTACTTATAGAATATTAAGTGAGATAATAAATAAGAACAACATAGCTGTATTGAGGTGCAGATATTAGGTGGTCATTTGATAAGATTTAATACCAATTTAATTATCAGTTACAACTACCAGCTTCCTAGTTGTATAAGATTTATATTTGAATTTTAGCAAATGACATATTACTGTCACTATAACCTTCAGGATCATTCATAAATAGACACAGTCTAAAGATTAAACCTATAAAGACTACATTCTATTAAAATCCTGCTACCTGGAAACATTAAAGTGTTCATACATCATTGTACTACTTGAAAAATAGTGATTGAGGCTTGAGATCATGGCCATTTTAAAAGTAATTTGAATTCAATGAATGAGGGTCAGGTTTGGAAAAGCTAAAATTTACTCTTTGAATTTTATAAATTCACCATGCATTTTTACAATCAGTTCAAGACCTTCCCAAATGCTTCTAAATAGATTGAAGCTCTTTCTCCTTAGGAGTTAATAAATCTATTAATCTAAGAGAATGAAGCATTAATGATACTATTTATGCTTGCACTCTTTCTGTCCTAAAAGCTGGGCAAACAATTTGCTACTTAGGCCAGGGGAAAAGCTACCAGTGTCCATCTGAGGAGTCCTGCATCTCTCCAGCAGCTGTTAATATAGCTTGTAGGGTCACCTTGAAACAAATCAAGAAAGCCTTATTCAGGAACATTAAGGCAGTTAAGACAAAATGTCCTTGCTGCTGTCAGGTGAGTATGCTTTCTTCTTATTTCTCTGAATATTTCTTTCCTCCTTCTCCCATAGAAAGGACCACATTCTTCCTTGATGATGCATTTTATTAAAAAATAGTATGAATGAGTGGAAAGATGACAAAGATGAATCTCTTCAAATTTATGACAAAGTATTTTTCCTTCAGAGAGAAGAATTGCTGAACTAGATGAGGCACAAGCTAGAATCAAGATTGCTGGGAGAAATATCAATAACCTCAGATATGCAGATGACACCACCCTTATGGCAAAAAATGAAAAACTAAAGAACCTCTTGAAAGTGAAAGAGTGAAAAAGTTGGCTTAAAACTCAATATTCAGAAAACTAAGATCATGGCATCTTGGTCCCATCACTTCATGGCAAATATAAGGGAAAACAATGGAAAGAGTGAAAGACTTTATTTTTGGGGGCTTCAAAATCACTGCAGATGGTGATTGCAATCATGAAATTAAAAGATGCTTGCTCTTTGGAAGAAAAGTTATGATCAACTTAGACAGCATATTCAAAAGCAGAGACAATACCAACAAATGTCTGTCTAGTCAAGGCTATGGTTTTTCCAGTGGTCAGGTATGGATGTGACAGTTGGACTCTAAAGAAAGCTGAGCACCAAAGAATTGATGCTTTTGAACAGTGGTGTTGGAGAAGACTCTTGAGCATCCCTTGGACTGCAAGGAGATCCAACCAGTCCATCCTAACAGAGATCAGTCTTGGGTGTTCGTTGGAAGGACATGCTGAAGCTGAAACTCCAATACTTTGGCCACCTGATGCGAAGAACTGACTCACTGGAAAAGATCCTGATGCCAGGAAAGATTGAAGGTGGGAGGAGAAGGGGAAGACAGAGGATGAGATGGTTGGATGGCATCACTGACTCAATGGACATGAGTTTGAGTAAACTCTGGGAGTTGGTGATGGACAGGGAGGCCTGGTGTGCTGCAGTCCATGGGGTCACAAAAAGTTGGACACGACTGAGCAACTGAAGTGAACTGAACTGAAAACCCCTTTTACAGATGAGGAGGCAACTGAGGCAACATATGTGTTAGTAACATCTCCAGATACCTTCTTCCGTTGGCCTGCATTCCTCTTTATTCTTTACCCCATTCCAAAGAATATTATGATTCTCCCTCTATAAATTACTACATTTTTATCCACCTAATATTCCTTTGCAAGATAAATATTACGAATATTGTGGTCATCTTATTTCTCTTCAATAATCTCCAGTTTCCTCCTGAGAAAATGTCAAATCCTAAGTCATGTATTCAGAATCTTCCATTATGTGGCAACCTTAATCACAGAGCATCTGGATTTCTTCAGAGGAGTGAGTGGGAGGCAGGAAGGAAACAGGCTTAGATAAAGACTGCCTTTCCCAGCATTACTACCTTTTGTCTACTGCCTGAGAAAGAGAAACAGAAGATGCCCTCATTTTTTTGCAGTCCTTACTATATTTCTTCCTTAAGTTCATTTTACCATACTAAATAGGAAGTGTTCAAAAACAGAACAAAGGACCACTGATGGTCTTAAACCCAGACGGTACTCTCTAGTTCGTTATTTATGATTGTCTATAGAACACCTTCATATGAATTTCTTACAGATACATCAGGTTCAGTATGTTCAAAACACTTACTTCTCTTGCCCCTCACCACCTCCACCAACCTCCCTATGCCCCTACCACTTTGAAGGTACCTTCTATCAGCCCAGTCCTATAAATAAGAACCTTGGGTAGCACCTTCAGCTCCCCCATCTTTCTCATTCCCCATCAATTCATCACTTAAGTCCTAAAAGTCCCATGTTTTGAGAGTCTCTCAAACTCATTCCTCACTGACACTGTATTAGTTAATCCTTTCATCATCTCTTTTGGATCCTTTCATCATCCAAGCATCATATATTTCCTTCTCATAACTCTTGAAAAAAAACTCAAATAAAATCACATCACTCTCTTGAATGAAACCATTAAGTGGTTTCTCACTTTATATAGTAAAAAGAAAAGGGCACAGCATGCAAGCCCCTTTATTTTCTAGCTCTTGCATGCCCCTTCAGCCTCACCTCCTGCTATGTCTTTTCAGGCTTCTCTTCTCTGTCATACTGTGGAACAGTACTTGTCTGTACTTTTGCATTTACTCCTTCTCTCTTTTTGAGAAACCTTTCTTTTGCCTGAAAAATTTCTGTTAATCTGTGAAAGAATACAATTTTGTGTCTAAGCCACCCAATCTGTTGTATGTTGTGACAACAGTCCTAGGAAATTAATATAGAGGATGAAAGTGAAAGTGAAGTCGCTCAGTCATGTCCAACTCTTTGCGACTCCATGGAATGTATAAATGTTCTTTCTTCTCTGTCCATGGGATTTTCCAGGTAAGACTACTGGAGTGGGTTGCCATTTCCTTCTCCAGGGGATCTTCCCAACCCAGTGATCAAACCCAGGTCTCCTGCATTGTGTGTAGGCAGATGCTTTACCATCTCAGCCACCAGGAAAGTCTCAATATAGAGGATAACCACATTCAGCAGATAGGTCTACAGTAAGAATATTTTGGCAATGAGATGATAGAAAGATAACATTTTCTTTTCTACAAATAGATATGCTCTTTCACCCTCTTTTTTATGTGAAAATCACTGGATTTTGAATTAAGAGATTTTTATTCAAGAGCCAGCTTTGCTACTTATTAGATATGGTATTGGGAAAATCAGCTAAGTTTCCCTCACGACTTGATTTACTCATTTATAAAAGTAGAACTCTATAGTTTAAAAATTCAAGATATTGGGCATCTACAAAATTTCAGATAGTTAACAGTGCTAATTTACATCTAAGATAATACTGAGCCAATTTCTTCCAATAGTAAAGCAAATTAAATTCATGGTTTTGAGTTCATTTCAAATAATTTTCTTAGAGACCTTTCATATTGTTGCTTATGAATACCAGATTAGGGACAGTGATCACAGCACCACTACTAGACGTAATACAAATGGGTTTAAAATTTCTTGGGCTAGTTTAGATGTTCTAATAAAATTAAGTATTAATAACACTGTAGTGTTAAACAACATTTTGAAATTAGACTTACATAAATAACACTTTACCTGTATAATATCTTTTTAAAAAGACTATTTTTAGAGCAAAATTCATTGACCTTATTGGTTCTGGTAGTATAGATTATAATAGTTTTAGAAGTTCAAGCATGTTGATCTGGGATTGAATAAAAAATAAGACTAAATAACAGACTGATTATGTTGCTTATTTAATATATTGTAGACCTTTGACTTGCCTGAAGGATATGTTCTAAAACTTTCCTGATTCCCTGTTATATGAATATCACTCTAGGATAAAATTGCTTTGTTAGTAAAGTAAGCTATATTGCTTACTTATAGAATATTAAGTGAGATAATAAATAAGAACAACATAGCTGTATTGAGGTGCAGATATTAGGTGGTCATTTGATAAGATTTAATACCAATTTAATTATCAGTTACAACTACCAGCTTCCTAGTTGTATAAGATTTATATTTGAATTTTAGCAAATGACATATTACTGTCACTATAACCTTCAGGATCATTCATAAATAGACACAGTCTAAAGATTAAACCTATAAAGACTACATTCTATTAAAATCCTGCTACCTGGAAACATTAAAGTGTTCATACATCATTGTACTACTTGAAAAATAGTGATTGAGGCTTGAGATCATGGCCATTTTAAAAGTAATTTGAATTCAATGAATGAGGGTCAGGTTTGGAAAAGCTAAAATTTACTCTTTGAATTTTATAAATTCACCATGCATTTTTACAATCAGTTCAAGACCTTCCCAAATGCTTCTAAATAGATTGAAGCTCTTTCTCCTTAGGAGTTAATAAATCTATTAATCTAAGAGAATGAAGCATTAATGATACTATTTATGCTTGCACTCTTTCTGTCCTAAAAGCTGGGCAAACAATTTGCTACTTAGGCCAGGGGAAAAGCTACCAGTGTCCATCTGAGGAGTCCTGCATCTCTCCAGCAGCTGTTAATATAGCTTGTAGGGTCACCTTGAAACAAATCAAGAAAGCCTTATTCAGGAACATTAAGGCAGTTAAGACAAAATGTCCTTGCTGCTGTCAGGTGAGTATGCTTTCTTCTTATTTCTCTGAATATTTCTTTCCTCCTTCTCCCATAGAAAGGACCACATTCTTCCTTGATGATGCATTTTATTAAAAAATAGTATGAATGAGTGGAAAGATGACAAAGATGAATCTCTTCAAATTTATGACAAAGTATTTTTCCTTCAGAGAGAAGAAAATTGTCCTCTTTGGTCGTTATGATGATGCTCTGTTGTGAAGTGAACCAGAGCTGGGGCAAGTAACAAGTTGTGGTAGTAATTTCTGATCAGATCCTAGATCTGGAATTAGAATAGAATACAGTTTTCCATGGGGTCACAAAAAGTCAGACATGACTTAGTGAATGAACAATGGTTGTCTTGGTATCTACAGGGGACTAGTTCGAGGACCCCATTGGTATTGAAATTTATGGATGCTCGTCTTTTATATAAAATAGCTTATGTATAACCTATGCATATCTTCCCATATACTTTAAATTGTCTCTAGATTACTTTTAATACTGAATGTAATGTAAATACTGTGAAAATACTTGTAAATTCAGTGTAAACGCAGTGTGAAAATTAAAAGGGTTAGTCGCTCAGTCATGTCTGACTGTTTGTGATCCCATGGACTGTAGCTCTCCAGGCTCCTCTGTTCATGGAATTCTCCAGGCAAGAATACTGGAGTAGGTTGCCATTCCCATCTCCAGGGGATNAAATACTGTGAAAATACTTGTAAATTCAGTGTAAACGCAGTGTGAAAATTAAAAGGGTTAGTCGCTCAGTCATGTCTGACTGTTTGTGATCCCATGGACTGTAGCTCTCCAGGCTCCTCTGTTCATGGAATTCTCCAGGCAAGAATACTGGAGTAGGTTGCCATTCCCATCTCCAGGGGATCTTCATAGTAGTAAATACAATGTAAGTGCTATGTAGGTAGTTGCCTGTTCAGCTTTTTGGAACTCTCTGGAATTTCTGCTCCAATATTTTCAATCCTTGGTTGGTTGAAGCTGTACACATTGAACCAGTAGATACTAAGGACCCACCATAGCAACTTTTAAATGAGTCTGAGCAGGGCAGGATCTTCTCAAACAAACATTCCCTGACGCACCAATTTGTACCCCACGTGAGGAAGTGTAGAATGGATTGGCAAGTTTCCACCAAAGAATCAGAGTACAGAACATTGCTGAATTTGAAGAGCATGAACATTTCCTTCTTACTCTTCAAGGTCTTGTTCAAGTACTGTGATGACTTCCCTGATTATCTATTCCAAACTGATAGTTCTTTCTTCTCAATTTCTATTGGCTGTAAGATGCATGGAACAATCAATGAAATATCACCAAGACACATAGTTTTCCTTTTAGATTTTAATATCCAACTGTATTTTAAAGTTCCTTAGTGTAGAATCTGTGTCTTATATTTCTACTTTAATTTACTCAAACTGCCAAGTTCATGCTTCATAGTAGAGCTTAGTAATTATTTGGTGGATTAATTTCCTGTCTCTTTAGTGTTCATTTTCAGTGTGTTGTTTTTCTGTGATTTTACTACTTAGAAGATTTAAAATTCAGTTTAGAAATCTGATAATTGGGAAGATTATTTTTACAACTTATTAATGATTCTATTTCATAATTGGTATTGTAAGTGTGATACATAATTTTCTGTTTATAGAACTCTAAACAATGAAAAACAGTTGTTTTTTTACTGATTTTAAAGAGAAAACATCTCCCACCATGTGATTATATTTATTATTCAATATAGGTTTGTACCATACGTAGTGAAATATATTATAAAAGAGCTTAAACAAGAAGTGATTTAATGCTTAAATTAATTTCCATGATGCCATGTGACTGAATTTGTGAAGAAAAGAGGAATTTATATTTGACAAATGGGAGTTTCTAGATTTATTTGACTGGGCAACAGTGTTTGCAATTGGCATTAGACACTAGAACCAAACCATCTTTTGGCAACC
Organism: Oreotragus oreotragus; assembly: GCA_006410675.1. Taxonomy (NCBI): domain Eukaryota; kingdom Metazoa; phylum Chordata; class Mammalia; order Artiodactyla; family Bovidae; genus Oreotragus; species Oreotragus oreotragus. Next base: position 166,406 of record SJYX01017375.1, read on the forward strand.
AGTGTAATCGTTTGTAAGCCAGGAAAATTTTTATATTCTTCTCTACGTTGACGTCTCTTCCTCCACTCCCCCTTCCTTTCTCTTTTCCTTGCTGCTGACAAATGAAGGTTGTGCTAGATTTTTTTTCCCCTAAGTGTTCCTTGGACCTAGTCATGGCTTTTCAAGGCCTTTGTAAAAGTTTAAATGGTTTTCCCTTTTAGAGTCTCTAAGGGAAATGTCATGCATCTCAACATTTTGTGGGCGATTGTCTATATGTAGGTAACACTTTGTGATCTAAGACAAATAGACTGCCAGTTATTTCTCCAGCAAAGATGGGTTTATTCAGGATCTGCAGAGAATTGCAGTTGAGGTCTGCAGCCGTGGCAAGCCACATGCAAGTGCTTGCACAAGCAAGGGAAGGAGAACTTTTTTTATAGAGGGAGCAAGTTGGGAGGACTACAGTAAGCAGAGCCCATGGGTTTTCATTGGCCAGTCTGTTGCCAGGAAAGAAGAGGAGTCTTTCTTCCTCCTGTTGGGCTCTACTGTGGTCATATGGTGTGAGGATTCCCGCTTCTGGTCTCTTAACTTTATTTAAATATTTTGAGGTTCCTGACAAAGTTTGACCTTGTATCAATACTTCAAAGATGGATAATTATAGTTTGAGAAAATTAGTTTATAAATAAAATCCAATATAAAAGGTTTTTTTCTTCAGTGGCCTGCATAAGTTAAAATATTGCCGTTTTGAAAAAATTATTTAATCAGAGAGGAGTTTGGAGAGTAAAAGTGGAAAAGATGATGCAGCTATTACATTACCATGCAAGCAGAAGGCTATTCATCAGCAAGACACATATATAAGTCTGTACTTTGCAGAAGAGGATGGCATCTAATACAGTGTTGAGCACATGGATGGGTAGGTGCTAAGTCGCTTCAGTCGTGTCTGACTCTGTGAGACTCTATGGACTGGTAGCCCACCAGGCTCCTCTGTCCATGGGGTTCTCCAGGCAAGAATACTGGAGTGGGTTGCCATGCCCTCCTCCAGGGGTATCTTCCTGACCAAGGGATTGAACCTGTGTCTCTTATGTCTCCTGCATTGGCAGGTGGGTTTTTTACCACCAGCGTCACCTGGGAAGCCCATTGAAAACATATTGTGTACTAAATATTGTTTGAATTGAAATGAGGGTTTTTTTTTTTCTTTTGGTGTGTTTGTTTTCGCCCAGCAGAGATTTTATAAGCAAAAAACACAAAGAAAACCTCTATGCCTTTTTATGTAGTATTATTGAAGATTAAATTACTACAAAACATGAATGGTCATGCTGCTGCTGCTGCTGCTAAGTCACTTCAGTCGTGTCTGACTCTGTGCGACTCCATAGATGGCAGCCNTTTCGCCCAGCAGAGATTTTATAAGCAAAAAACACAAAGAAAACCTCTATGCCTTTTTATGTAGTATTATTGAAGATTAAATTACTACAAAACATGAATGGTCATGCTGCTGCTGCTGCTGCTGTCACTTCAGTCGTGTCTGACTCTGTGCGACTCCATAGATGGCAGCCCTCCAGGCTCCCCCGTCCTTGGGATTCTCCAGGCAAGAACACTGAAGTGGGTTGCCATTGCCTTCTCCGATGGATGGTCATAGATCGTATTAAACTAAAAGTCTATTTTTATCCTTTGATCCTTTATACTATTTTTATAATGGAGAACACGCATATTTTTCCTTTATATTCTAATTAGAAGCGCTTGGAAATGTATGATCGCTGGGCTTCTGCTTCTCCTTCTCGCCTTTTAGTTTTTCTCATATGAGAAAAAGGATCTTCATACCAACCAGGATTGTGGTGGTTCTGTCTTTGCTTAGCTACTCATTATATACCAAGCCCAGCCTCTGTCCTGTTTCTCTGTTTTCTGAAAGATGTCATTGTTATATATATATATATATATATATATATATATATATATGTTTTTCCAGGTTATTGTTCAAGATCGGAACTAGATAACTTTAAGAGTCACCTCTAGAGTCCCTCTGAGTGGTCTCCAGATAGCATAGGTTTAGCTTTTGGAAGTTGATATATAACTGTAGTAAGCAAGTGATTATTACAGTTATATATAGGGGCTTCCCTCGTAGCTCAGTTGGTAAAGAATCTGCCTGCAATGTGGGAGACCCGGGTTTGATCCCTGGGTTGGGAAGATCCCCTGGAGAAGGGAGAATTCCATGGACTGAGTAGGACACTACGGAGCAACTTTCACTTTCACTTTTCAAGTGGGTGATTAGCATGTCTGGCCTCAGGAAAACTGCAAAACAGGTGACACTGCTAACTCTAACCCTATTCATGATTGAGTACTATGTATCAAATAGTGTGTATATAATGAATATGTGTCAGATAACTCTATGAAACTTTCTATGAGAAACTTTTAAAAGTTAAGGAAAGAGTTGCTGTTTAATAGAATTATGTGACAACACACTACAATGGGCACCTCTCTGCATGTCCTAAAGTTACATTTCCTTTCCACTTTCTATGATTCTTGGCTGTCTTTTTTCAAGACTCCCTCAAAAACCTCCTCAAGAGATTAATGGCCTGGGTCACATTTTTCTATCATTAACTCTTCTCTGATAAGATCCACTAATGTATAGAATGTGTGGGGTTCAGTTATGAAGAGTGTGCTCAACTCATTCATTTTAATTAGGAATTCTGGGGCATATATTATTGATACATTCACAATAGATATGTTACTATATTATAGCCTCTATGTAGATTTGCTTTTAAAAAATATCACTTTATTTCTTTCAGACCATAGTTATTTTATGTCCTGACTAGGTAGCACTTTCTATAGCCAAATTTCTTGTATTAATGACTTTCCTAATTAGTTCATCCTTATTTCTCTCAGTCCAATGTTAGAGCTATATCTACACTTCCTTTATTTCTGTGAAAGCAGAGTTCTATTTTTTTAGATCTCAGATCCTTTTTGTTTTCTAGATTTCTCACCTTCCTATCTAAAACTTACTTCATTCTTCACTGAATTCCACAAAGAATGAGATGATTGGATGGCATCACCGACTCAATGGACATGAGTTTGAGCACACTCTGGAAGACAGAGAAGGACAGGGAAGCCTAGCATGCCGCAGTCCATGGGCTTGCCGAGAGTTAGACGTGCCTTAGTGACTAAACAATAACAATTTCTTAATAGTGCTAATATTACTCAATTGATATATAGTCAACCCAACAACTAAAAATTATTATTATTTATTATATGGTAAGACCCATGCTATACGCTAGAAGTGCAAAGGTAAACAAAGTAACTGTTTTAAGTGTCAAGGAGCTAATAGTTTAGTAGAGGAGATAGTATATAACATTATGTGATTTTACAAGTATTACAATAGATGTCTGAAATAATGGGGATATGGATAAAAACTGCTTAGTATGGAGAAGAAAAAAAGATATTTTATAGAAAATTATAGACTCCTAAGTATGGAATGAATCTATGTATCCTTTAAGAATGAGCTTTTTGAGCATCATTTCTTCCTAGATATCTTCCCTAAACTTCCAGACTAAGTTTTGTCTTGTCTCTTTAGTGCTTGGATATTCCTCTATTGTAGCACTTATACCATTATATGTCTGTATACTTTATATGCCTGTTTCTCCTATTATATTGTAAACCCCTTACAAAAAGACTGTCTTGATTTTGAATATCTAATACCTAACCCAGTTCCTGGAACATGAAAGTGGAAATGTTACTCACTCAGTTGTGTCTGACTCTTGTGACCCTATGGATTGCAGCCCACCAGGCTCTTCTGTCCATGGAAATCTCTAGGCAAGAATACTGGAGTGGGTTGCCATTTCCTTCTCCAGGGGATCTTCCACCCAGGGATTGAACCTGGATCTCCCACATTGCAGGGAGACTCTACCAGCTGAGCCATCAGGGAAGCCTGGAACATAAAACTCAATAAATGTCTTGAGAACTGAGTAACAACAAGAAAACACGAGTGTTTGGGGAATCGAAAGCAACTTGGTGAGGCAGAGTGTGAGAGGCGTGGGAGAAGGGAATAGATTAGTTGGAGATCAGGCTAGAAAACAGTCTAGGACAAAGTTGTGAACGGCCTGATTAACTGGGCTATGTAACGGGCAATGCAGTGTTAGTTTTATATCACCTTTATCCTTTTATATGCATATGTCTGGCTGGAATGTATTTGTTAGAGACAAAGATTACATTTTATACGTCATAGTATTTACTTCAGTATGAGGCATAGTTTCTTGCAGATAACAGGTATTTCATTCAGCAAATTAAAGGATAGCTAAATCAAATCAGATGAGAGCATTCACTTAAAGTACTTTGAGAATTATGTTATTTAGTTGCCAGTGATTATTGATTGATAGTAAACAATGACTATATTCTGCCCTAAATAGTGATAGAAGAAGCATTCTTTCGATCCATTCCTTTCCTCTGACCTGAACCTATGGCCATTCTGAAATTATAGAACCATAGGCAAACTTAAACTATTGAGAGAGTTATACTTTTTTGTGTGTGGCAAATTTAGAATTCTTCACTCATAAAAATTATCAAATGAGATGAAAACAAGCTAATATAATTTTGTTTTGTTGTTTTAAAGTTTTCACAATATGTCCTGGTACCAATATATAATCTGTCAAATTGCCTCTCTGAGTTGGACGCGGCCTAGCAATTGCACACACATGCACGCACGCATGCACTGCTTTAGCCAGACAAGACACAAAAACTCCCTGGCTTACCACAGTACCAGAAGCTACTACAGCTTCTGTAGTGAGAATTGATTTACAGAGTAATGTATCTGAAGTATTGTAAAATAGAGTTTGATTCAATACTATGCTGGTAACTGACACCTGGCTTGTCTAGAACTTAAAAAAAAAACAAAAACACCTCCCTAATTTGTATTGTTTCTGATTTGGGCAATTTAAATAGAAATACTTCCATCAAGGCCTACTCTAAGCTACCCACAGGATATTACTAAAATGGAAGGTTGGATAGAGATGCTGACATTCATCAAACTGTAAGAACTAGTCTAACACCTTGCTAGTTTGATGTTAATAAATATCTATTTACATGTCCAGCTCTCTTCTAAATGCTTTACATGATGCATTTCATTTAAATCACAATAGCCTAAGAGGTAAGTTCTATTACTACTTTACAGTACCCATTTACAGGGATCTGTCTCAGAAAGGTTAAGTAACTGGCTCAGATAACAAAACTAGGAAGAAGTAGACCATAGATTTAAACACAGACAATTTAACTCCAGAGTCTACTCACCTCAATGTTATTCTATATTGCTTTCAGGATAAAAAAATTATGTTCAGTGTAGTTTTTACTGTTAACTGTATTTTGTATTTAATGTGAATGTATATAATTCCTTCAAATTTTAAAGTAAATTATAGTTTTATGAATTTGCAATGCCCAGCTAAATATTTATTATGCAACCAATCATAACAAAATGACTAATCTCAGCAGAAAAATTGTACAAAAGGAGAAGGCAATCTAAGTACAAGTTTGTATGATAAAAATAATTATAGACATTTTGCCATCTCAAAATCTTGAAAAGATTCTTGTGAAAGGTTAATTGAAAAGAATTCACAATTTTTTTGAGAGTCTGTATTTTATTCTATGGGCATCAATGAGTCAAGAGAAGTTCTTGGTTAGGAAACAAGCAACAAAGTGATTAATATTTTAGGAAGAAAATTCTCATGATAGTGGTGGGTGGAAGTCGAAGAGGAGACTAGCAAAAAGACCATTCTCTTTACTATTCTCAGCAGGAGGTGATGAGCGTCTAAAATAAAGCAGAAGCATTAGGGATAAAGAGTAGAGGAGTCATTCCTGGGTCATATTTAATATATAATTAATAATATTTGATCAATGTCTACATAGGGATTGGGTGATGGGGAAAGACTGTAAAAGAGAGAAAAAAATTAAGGATAACAGTAAGAGTTTCTAGTTCAGAATACTGGGTAGATAATGATGTTATTAATGAAAATGGATAATAAGGAGATAGTTTAAAGCTCAAAGTATTTGCATATAGATTGTCTCACTTAAGACTTTTATAAGTTACTGTTGTTACTCAGCTGAAAGGTTAATTGCATATGTGGATATACAGAACATCAGTTTTCTTAAATATTTTCCCAACTAGAGCTTCTTGGTGACTTTATAAAGAATGCTTTTTGTGTTATTTATAGCCATATTTATTTTAAACATTTTTAGTAAATGGTGGTATTTTCTTCTTTAATCCCTGTATTTGTTTCAAATATTTTTGTTAGTTGTTATTAAGTGTTTAAAACATATTTGATTAACTTGTTGGTCTGAAAGTTTTAGGTTGAGTATATTTATTCATCATTTACATGGCTTTATTAAAAGATATAAAAGAGAAAAACTACCCTGTCAAATATCCGGTCTTACCATGAAACTTAAATGACATTAAAACTAGTAAGATTTAAAGTCAGTTTTTAGCTTTATGCTGATATGAACTCAATCAACTCTCAATTTTAACATATAAAATCAAAACCAAAACCATAAGCTTAAAATACACTTAGACATCACTAAATGCATTTGGATTAGTAAAAGTGTTGTTGTTATTTAGTTATTTAATCATGTCAACTTGAATAATGATGCTAGTATGAGCAAATTTCAATTTGAGGTTTTTCCAGTGTTCATGTATGGATGTGAGAGTTGGATTGTAAAGAAAACTGAGCACTGAAGAATTAATGCTTTTGAACTATGGTGTTGGAGAATACTCTTGAGAGTCCCTTGGACTGCAAGGAGATCCATCCAGTCCATCCTAAAGGAGATCAGTCCTGCATGTTCATTGGAAAGACTGATGTTGAAGCTGAAACTCCAATACTTTGGCCACCTGACGCGAAGAGCTGACTCATTTGAAAAGACCCTGATGATGGGAAAGATTGAGGGCAGGAGGAGAAGGGGATAACAGAGAATGAGATGGTTGGATGGCATCACCGATTCAATGGACATGGGTTTGGGTGAACTCCAGGGGTTGGTGATGGTCAGGGGGGCCTGGCATGCTGTGGTTCATGGGGTCGCAAAGAGTCGGACACAACTGAGCTGAACTGGCTGTGCAAGTCAGTCTATGGGTTGGTCAAAGCATACAGCAGAGTGCATTTGAATGGAGTGTAGAATTATGGAAAATCTGAGATTATAAAAAAACCACAATGCAACTAAAGATATATAGGAACAGCACTTTGAGAACTTGCTGATATATAACCTGAACTATTGCCACATTTATATTTATAGTGTTGATGAAGTGCTTATACTGTAAGGCTTTCTATCAATTTAAGTAAACATTTCTCTGGAGGAATTCACAAGCTAAAGTAATGTCTAGAGTTGGAATCGTAATATATCTAAGAATATTTATGAGACATGAGGCTGATGAACAGTTTATTAACTAAAGCAGTATGCCAGTCATAGTTTGCCATTTATACACTTACAGTTTCTGAGATTTTATATATATATATATATATATGTATGTAACTATCATCAAGGGGATAGAAGCTTCTGATTACTGAACAGTAATGACATATTTCTTAATGAACATGTATATAAGAATAAAAGTAAACACTTCGAACATAGCTTTCTTTAGAATTATGACAGTCACAAAAATCAGAATTGACTGAAGAGAATATACTGTTTTCAAACCAGAAGAAAAAGAAAAATAACATTTACAAAATTTATGTGAGTCAGAACTGTCTGATTACACTTACAATAAATAGAATAGTTGAAACATATAATTTTTAAGTAATTGTATTCACAACAGGGCCTCCCTGGTGGCTCAGAGGTTAAAGCGTCTGCCTGCAATGCGGGAGACCTGGGTTAGATCCCTGAGTCGGGAAGATCCCTTGGAGAAGGAAATGGCACCCACTCCAGTATTTTTGCCTGGAGAATCCCCTGGTGGGCTGCTGTCCACGGGGTCGAAAAAAGTCGGACATGACTGAGCGACTTAAAAAAAAAAAATCACAACATTGGGAAAGAAAACTCCACGGTGCACTGAAAATTTTCTACAGTCTTAAAGTGTAGGTTAACAGTTATCTGGATAATAATTTCCACACGACTTTTTTCCTGAAATATTCAGATTGTTAAGTACCAGTGCTGCCTTTTCTCAAAACACACTTCAAGACTGAAGTGGGAATATGATTTTAAACGCCACTGGCATCATTAAGAGCATTTTAGAAAGTTTTACCACACACAGGGCGATTTGGTCTGGTGTTTACAGAGCTACACGGTTTCAATGGAACTGTGGAGACGTTCTGAGAAAAAAACAAAATTTTAGAATTTAAAAAATACAGCTGTCTCCGTTCACAAATTAAAAAAAAAAAAGATTGACTTTTCTCTCTAATTCTATCAGAGGGAAGAAAAAGTTAGATCAGCTACAATTGTAACAATAGCAAGGGGCGTTAAAAATAGACAAAATAACGGTCACAGGCGCTTGATGTTTTTTGAGGTAGACTACGTGGGTGAGGCTCGCTGCCCCGGGGTGGGTGGGGGCGTGGCCCTGGGCGGGCCCTGGGGGCGTGTCAGGGGCGNTAAAAAATACAGCTGTCTCCGTTCACAAATTAAAAAAAAAAAAGATTGACTTTTCTCTCTAATTCTATCAGAGGGAAGAAAAAGTTAGATCAGCTACAATTGTAACAATAGCAAGGGGCGTTAAAAATAGACAAAATAACGGTCACAGGCGCTTGATGTTTTTTGAGGTAGACTACGTGGGTGAGGCTCGCTGCCCCGGGGTGGGTGGGGGCGTGGCCCTGGGCGGGCCCTGGGGGCGTGTCAGGGGCGTGACCGAGGCGGGGCTGGAGGGGTGTGTTGGTTCAGAGCCGCCTTGGGCCGGCTCGGAGACCAGAGTCTGCCTGGAACCTGTGACAGATTCCCTCAGTTCGCTGTCATGTCGCTCACGCAGCGCGCGCCGCAGGTTTCCGAACTCGGGGAGCCTGCCTCCCCTTTACCACCTGCTGACGACCCTGATTCCCTACAACCCCGTAGTAAGAGGCCCCGTCTTGAGGAGACCGGTGGTGTTTCTGAGGTGGAGTTGAGGCTGCCTTTGGTGCCTTGCTTGTCTGAGGTGGAAAAAGTCTGGGAGTTGTCGCTCAGACCCCTCAAAGCGCTCATGATTTCAACTGAGGAGATTTTTGGTAACGCCACAGACTCGTGTGTGAAGAAATCTGTCAGTGGGAAACAGATATATAATCCGGAAGGCCAAAATAGCAAATTTGAGATGGATAGTTGTTTGCGGTCTCTACCCTCACACAATTTTGCTTCTGGTGTGAAGGCTTCTAGAACGTCTTGTGAACCAGGGCTGTATGAGAGAGAGATTTTCAGTGTGCATTGCACTGATAGATTTGAAACAGAGACTGGTCAGCTGTCCCACGCCTCTGTACACGATGGTGGAAAAAGTCTGGGAGTTGTCGCTCAGACCCCTCAAAGCGCTCATGATTTCAACTGAGGAGATTTTTGGTAACGCCACAGACTCGTGTGTGAAGAAATCTGTCAGTGGGAAACAGATATATAATCCGGAAGGCCAAAATAGCAAATTTGAGATGGATAGTTGTTTGCGGTCTCTACCCTCACACAATTTTGCTTCTGGTGTGAAGGCTTCTAGAACGTCTTGTGAACCAGGGCTGTATGAGAGAGAGATTTTCAGTGTGCATTGCACTGATAGATTTGAAACAGAGACTGGTCAGCTGTCCCACGCCTCTGTACACGATGTACATGTAATTAAAAACGAGGATGAAAAACAATATTTAGTTCAGGAGAGAGACAATAGTCAGGAAGACGATAATGACAAAAAACTGACAGAAAATCCATTTTTAGATATCACATTTTACAAGGACACCAAATCAACATTTCATGATATGAAGAACAGATATAAAGCTGGTAGTGTTATGCCATCAAATAAAAAAGAAAATAGCATTCCAGCATCTACGCTAAAAATATCAAAATCTCAAAACCAGCCCAGCATGGAAATTGCCAAACCTAGCTATTTCAGAGATAAGAGTACAACAAGTATCCCTGAGTTTCCAACTGATTTAAATAGCAAAATGTCCTCTGTCTATTTAAAGGAAATAGGGAAGAAAAATGGCAAAACTGAGGCATATGTTAGGGATTTCACAAACACTCACTGGTCCCAAAATAGACCTGATGTTAAGAAGCAAAAGTTACAGAATGATAAAAAAATTGTGGATGCAGAAAATATTTTTTCTGAGTGTTGTGAAAGTAACCACCAGTCACTCAGCAACCAAAGTGTTTGTGTGAGAAAAAAAGACTTGATCAGTTTACACTACTATAATCACAGTAGTATCAAGTCTGATGCAATAGACTCTGCAAAGAATTTCACTATAAAACTTGAAAATGCAAATTGCAAGGAGAAAGAAACATGCCTGTACAGCTACATATTTACCAGATTGGAAAAACTGCAAAGCTGGGACTGTAACATTATATATATTTTGAGAAAAAATAGGGAAAATAGTTGGACTGTGGATAGTTATAAGGTGAAATATGAAAATATGAAGCAAGCTGGAGAAATACTGAATTTGAAACAGTTATTAGAAATAGATATAAGTAAAAGAAATTATCACAATATGAAAGTCATGAAAACACATGGTGAAAAAGCAAAGCCTCTCATGACAGAAACACTGGGTAGCCAAAAAGCTTTAAAGCAAATTTTTTGCTTAAAAGATAAAGGAGAAAAAGATAATATGCTACACTTCAGATATTATACCACACAAGAAGATTTTCATTTAAGCAGTAATTCTGAAAGTTTCATTACAGAAATTTTTTATTTCCATGAAAGTATTTCAGGAAATCAAAAAGATAATAATATCTTAACCTGGTATGGAATTTTGAAGTGTAAAAAGCAAATTGATGTTCAGAATCTAATAACTGAGACTGTGAATGTCAGTGTAAATAATGATATTTCAAGCATATGTTTACAAACCAATGTTTTGGACCCTCTAAATATAATATTGAAAACCAGCATAAATTCTTTGCTCAATGACTTTGTCTCTTTTACAATAGTTGAAAATGATTCTAAATTAGAAGAGGGATGCATTTTCAAATGGATAATGTATTTTAATTATCCAAAAAATATCACATTGGAAAATCATACGGTATGTTCAGTCAGGATTTTAACTTTTTCAAGACTATTAGAAAATAATATGAAACCTAAGTTAAAGAAAAGAAAGCTATTTAAAAGTGAACAAATTTTTGAAGAGCCTAAGAAAAAACTTACCAATTTCTTCAGTATGACAAGTAAAAACATATACTTTCCAGTTTTTGAAACATATAAAAAAATTCCTCTTTCAATGAACTTTGATGACACTGATGAAATTTTTCCAACAAAAGAAATTAGTTACAAGAACAAGGATTGTCCTGAACAAGTCATGAATGTGGAAAATTGGATTCACTATATCTCTAAAACTAATAAAACACATGTTAGGTCTTGTTCTCAATTTATACAGAACTGGAAATATATTAACAAAAAAACTTATGAATTAAATGTGCAGAACCAAGATTTATATGCTGAAGAAAAGCAAAAGCATAATAAGATCAGTAGTTTTAATTTTAACTACATATTTAAAGATTTCTTCAATACTAGGCAACAGGCTATACAGGCAAGCCATGACAAAAAGCATAGTGAACAAACCAATCCCATGACTGTAACTCAGGTGCTAGATTTTGGGAACTTGATAAATGAAATTGAAGATAAAAAATACGACTTAACTTTGAAGGAGGAAGGAAAAATCACAGCACAAAATTTAACAAACTTTTGCCAAGGTCATGAAGACATTAAGACAGAAAAAGAAGAAAAAAATAGTTTTTATTCAGTGGATGACATGTTTATTGTGCAACCAGTTTCTTTAATGACTAAATTAGATGTGGGAGAGACTAAATACGTTAATCAAAGTAATATAGTTGACAGAAATGAATATGAGAGTATTTTTCAAGAAAGTGGGTTAGCTAATTCAAAGCATTTTCATCCAAAGAATGACTTTTCAGAATGTTTTAATCATCAGTTTGAAACTCATTTGAGTATAGGGAACAATGAATATTTTCAGGACTTAACTGCCAAGTGTTTATCAACAGACGTTCTGACAATAGCAAACAATTTTGAAATGAAGAATAAATTTAATTTAGTGCTTGAAGAACTTCGTATGTTTCATGAAATTAGTAAGGAAAATGAAATTCTAAGCACTGTGGAAACCAACAATAGGCAAGAAAATCACTTTGTAGAAAGCAATACTGTTGAGGAGGTAAAAATGAAGATAAATAAAGGTTTGAAAATGGGTACAGAAAACAAATTATGTTCATCTTCTTTGCTTGGTGATATGATAGCAAGTCCTAATATGCATAAAAAATACCAAAGTTTATTTAAGTGGAAAACAGTACCCCAAAATGGTGAACAGGAGGTTCCTAATGATTGCTGCCTAAGAACACCAGAGGAAGAATTACTTTATTCTACTTCTAAGGAAGGTATGAAATTGATTTTAAAATGTACTTTCTGAGATAAAATATGGCATTTTTTTCCTGTGTAGGCCAAATATATAATTTTGGCAAAAAAGAAAGTAAGGTGTAAGACAATGTTTATTGATGTCATTTTTCTATTATATATAAGGAACCAATGGGAGGGAATATTTCTGAAAAATTAATTTGTTTATAGTATTGACACTTCATATAAACAGTTACTTTTTGTTATAACACATTGGTCTTTATTTTCAGCTTGTAAAAATCCTTCACCTGAAAGACCAACTTTTTTCTCTGATGAATTTAAGGAAGAAAAATTTAATTATCTACTGAAGGCAGGTAGGAGTTTTGGTTATTTTCTTTAATACTTTCTAAGATGATGACTGCATTCTTGTATTTTTAGCATAAGGAAAATATGCTTAGGTTGTTAAAAAATAAATACAAATATTTAATACTTTTGTAAACATTAATAATTTATTGATACAAATTCCTACAGTTAAAAATTGGCTAAAAATGAAAAAAATCATTTAGAATGTAACTAGAAAATATACTCTATAAAACTGTTTAAATATTTTCAGTGATGTCTTGCAATAGCTATATGATAAGATAGGTATTATATATATCTAATATATGTAACATTAATTAGCAAAAGCAAAAAAGGCATTTGTCTAAGTTAGATTTACATTGGTATTACTTCCAATTATAAATTTATTATCACTGTTTTCTATGGACATTTCATATTGTAATTTTGAAAGAAATTAGCACCATTTAGATATATTAACATCATTTAGTACTACGGCATTTAAATGTTTGATTATAAAAGAATCAAACTAAAGAAAATTTAAACAGCTAACCTTATTCTTTGCCTAAGAGGTCTGTAATATCAGAATAAAATACACTAAGTCTACCATCTGTTCTAACTTGTAATACCAATGAGGATGAGGTAGGGGTTGGATTGAAATTAGGGAATTATTTTCTAAATGACTTCATTTTCATTTGATCTGAAATTGCTGGTTTTATACAAGACTAGATCTAGAAAGAATAATGATGTAGGTAAAATATATTTATCAAAATATCTTCAGTTTTGCATCACTTCTCAAGGCATTTCTCCTGGCTTCTCATTAGGAGAAATTGCTGTCTCTGACACTTTTATTCAGTCACTTCAAAACTGCATAATTTCTTTTTTCTTAGCTTTCAATGAAATAATGTTAAAAATTAATCCAAGTCCTTGGAAGATCAAAAGCCTGTGGATTTTCTCCCCTGAAAAAAGGAAATAATTTAAGGAACAATACCCTATGAGACTTAAAGCTGGGTAGTAGAATTAGCCTGAAAAGGATAGGGATTGTTTCTTCTAGAACAGGAAGAAAGGAAGAAATTGGGTTTAGGAACATATTCTCTGATAGAGGAAGATTATTAGAGAACACAAACCCATATTGTCATCTTGATGATAATTGTGTTAATGAAATGGATATTTAAGACAGATTAAAGTATGTGCCTCAATGGAAAAGAAATGTTACATTTGTTGGAAATATCTGAACCCATAATACTCTATTGTGGCTTCACAAGGAAAGATACCTCCTTGTCAAGAAATGTGAAGAATAATGTTAGAGATCAGCCAAAATTACTTAATACTACGTTAGGATCATTGTGAAGCCTCTTTCAAAGTGTATAAAAATGGAATGATATACCTGGGATTTGTTAAAATCCATAGCGTAAGGGGAAAGTTGGGAGGTACTGGGGAAAATGGACTAATTATGGACTAAAAATGAACTAATTCTGTCTAGGTAGACTGGGTCCCTACTTAAGCAAGGTGTTTTTAGAGGTATTGAAAGACTGCAGAAATGTTTTTGATACCCACCTACTTGTCATCATGATGCCTCCAATTAAAGTTTCTGCTACCAACATTTCTAGCACATCCTATCTCCCTTTCTGTCTCTCTCCTTTTTCTGTGGTAAGGAGGAGGCAAATACTTTGAGTGTGTCAAATGCCAGCTAGCCAGTATGCCAGGAGCTTTATATATCATTTAGTACCAATACTTCTCAAATTTTAATGTATATGTCAACCAAAGAATATCACAAGTCACCTGATTCTACAAGGAGTGAGTCATTAGCCACTGCATTTGCTAACCTCTAGCATAGAGGAGTTCAGGAATTCTGTGCTCTGGAAAAACTGGCAGAACAGGTCTTCAGATAGATATTTTCAAGAGAAAATTGTATGAACCCAATTTCTTGCAACTTCCCATACTTAGAAAAGCACTGAAATAATTGACTAAAACATCTGTTCCTCCTGACTGGCACTAAGCTTCTACCAAGATGTGAGTCTGGTTGCACATATCTCTTTTCCAAAATCACATGTATGCTCACCTCCTCTATAACCTGTCCAGAGCAGTTCTTCAGAGCTATGTGAGAGGCTGTATCTGGAGGGTATACTCCTCAGTAAGTCCCCAAACAAAACTGAAACTCACAGCTCTCAGTTCAGTTCAGTCTCTTAGTCGTATCTGACTCCCAGAGTTTACTCAAACTCATGTCCATTGAGTCGGTGATGCCATCCAACCATCTCATCCTCTGTCCCCTTTTCCCTCCACCTTCAATCTTCCCTAGCATCAGGGTCTTTTCCAATGAGTTCTTCGCATCAGGTAGCCAGATGTTTTGAACTTTTTACAAAATGTTAGTGTCATGTTAAATAAAACTTCAAAATTAGAGCTCTCCATTGATACATGATGATGAAATACATTTGTGCTGTATTATCTATAATAATCTCTATTAGAAGCCACATGTACATATTAAGCATATAGTGTAATAACTTCTAATGGAAAAATAACAGTCTTTACAGCCACTACATCATGTTAAGTTTAAACTCTATACGGTTTTATTGATGTTAAGCCAGATTGCATGACTGGAATGCTGATTTTATTTAATTGCTATGTTATGTTATGTTGGGCAAGTTACTTAACTTTTTTGTGCTGAGTTTTCCACATTTAAAAAAATGGAGATAAGAGTAAGTAAACTAATGCATTCAAAGCACTTAGCTCAGTGACTCAGTAAATGTTGTTAGTATCGTGATTTTAGAAGTTAGGAATCATTTTTAAGCAAAGAAACTATGAGTGATTTTTACTCCTTTATGTACCTTTATTGTCTTACACTTTTAGGTAGCAGTTTTTCATATGGAATTTCAAGAGTACTACCTCTTAAGACATGCGGTCGACCAATCAGGATTGGATTGTCAAGAAAAGCTAAGCTTAAACAACTTCATCCCTATCTGAAATGAATGTTTCGAGAACTTAAGAAGATTTTGGACTTTAATATTTCAAAATATTTCACCTCTATAAATCTTTAGTTTCTTTCTTTGGATAAATGCTTTCTTCCAGCTTAGTTTTGTGCTTTCTTTATTATAAAATTTGGAGAGGGTTTTGTGTATGTGTGTATCTAATGTGTATATCTATCTTTAAATGTTATAAAATATTTCATTAATATTTTCATAGCATATTAATACATATATACATGAAGGCTTTTCATAGTCTTATAAAATATGTCAACTTTATTTTCATGACATAAAGTGTTTGTGGAGAGCATTGGTAGTATTTATTGGTTTCTGAAAAGAATCTATGACTCCTAAAAATGTCACAAACTACCTATTCTAATCCACTCTCCCTATTTTTAAAGTGAAAAAAAAAAAACAAAGGTACAAAGAGGATGGGTAAGTTTTTCAAGACAGTTGATAATCCACCTGCAATGCAGTTCGACTTCTGGATCAGGAAGATCTGCGGAGAAGGGACAGGTTACTTAATCCGCTATTCTTGGGCTTCTTGATGGCTCATCTGGAAAGAATCCACCTGCAGTGTGGAAGACCTGGGTTCGATCCCTGTGTTGGGAAGATTCCCTGGAAGAAGGGAGCAGCTACCCACTCGAGTATTAGTCCATGGGGTCTCAAAAGAGTCGGACATGATTGAGCGAATTTCACTTTTTACTTTAGTCAGGATTGAAATAAAAGCACTCTCCTCTGTAGCAATTTTTTTCACCTTTCTCTGAATTCACTTTCTAGTATTTGTTTTCCCCTCCAGAGTTTATCTTGGGCTAGAGCAGAATTATGATCATGTAGTTATCAATTAATTAATTTATAAAACAAACATATTTTGATATTCTTGCTATTGTATTAGGCTCAGTAATAAAATGTATAAGAAGACATGTATAAGACTTGCCTTAATGAGCTTTCTTTTTATACACAGAGAAAATATATGATATACATAATTTAAAGATACAATTTAAAGGTCACCATTAGTAGAGCAATATTTTTCAAAACACTTGGCAGACAAATAGCAATAAAGTAGGCTACTTAGCAAAATGTAAGAAAAAAAGGAAGTGTCAAGAAAGGATAAAATCAGAAAAAGGAAGACTGATGTATCAGTTCACAAATAAATGTGACTGGATTAAATTATCCTGCTACAAGCCAAGGTTCTCAGACACACTAAATACCATTTCAAATTCAGCTCTATTCATTAATTTTCATCCCACACCATGTACTTTGTAACTTCAACATCCTGCTCTAATTTCTTATTTTTCCCCACAGAACTCACCACTTTCTCACACACATATAATTTATATCTTGCTAGAATGCAAGCCCCTTGAAGGCGGGTTTCTTTTCTCTCCCCTCACATACATCCTAAGTGCCTAGAAGAGTACCTGCCCCTTGTTCAGTTCAGTTTAGTCGCTCAGTCGTGTCCGACTCTTTGTGACTCCATGAATCGCAGCACGCCAGGCCTCCCTGTCCATCACCAACTCCCGGAGTTCACTCAGACTCGCGTCCATCGAGTCAGTGATGCCATCCAGCCATCTCATCCTCTGTCGTCCCTTTCTCCTCCTGCCCCCAATCCTTCCCAACATCAAAGTTTTTTCCAGTGAGTCAACTCTTCGCATGAGGTGGCCAAAGTACTGGAGTTTCAGCTTTCGCTCCTTGTAAGTACCCATAAAATATTTGCGCATACAAGTGAGTAAATTTCTACACCAGGTCGTAATAGCTATGTCTTTTGAATTCTTAATAGCTTTATGACCTTGGGAAAGTCTAAAAAGGAGATAATAATATCTCATGGGATCATTGTGGTGTTAAATAAGCTAATGCATGTGATAGATTCATAATAGCTCTGATATTAGTAGAAACTGCTCAGTAATGAAAAATAATGTACTGATACACAGTAAATACTCAATAGCTAGTAACTAGAATGTTTTGACTTTTTCTTTTTTTCCTGTATCTTGAATTATTATCTTTGGGAATATGCCTACTCCTTTGAGTCTATTGAAGATATTCCTTTAACTTTTTTCTACACGGGTCCTCATCTTCCTTCTCCTTCTTTTTATTATTTTTATAAGTTCCATGTTGGATTTTTCTTTCATTTTATACACGGCAGATCTCATCACAATCAAAGTTTGTCTTCACAAACCTTGGTCCTTTTCCCTATTCTTTGTCGCTGTGTGTGAATACTGAATTCCATTCTCATATCAATTTCTCTAGGACAAATTTTTATGCTCCCAGTCTTATTCTTAATTTTAGGAAGCTTTTATATATGCTTTCATTTTTCTCTAGTAAATGGTGCATAAACTTACAACCACTACGGGTTCTTTCACACTCTGAACTACATAATAAGTATAAACTCCTAGCACATACCATTTCTATGCCACTATATCATTACTGGGGTTCCCTGGTGGCTCAGACAGTAAGGAATCCACCTACTGTGCAGGAGACCTGGTTCAATCCCTGGGTTAGGAAGATCCTCTGGAGAAGGGAATGGCTACTCACTCCAGTATTCTTGCCTAGGGAATTCCATAGACAGAGAGCCGGGCGGGCTGCAGTCCATGGGGTCACAAAGAGTCAGACATGACTGAGCGACTAACACTTCTTCACTTCACACCATTACTATTAATAGTTTGATCTATAGAGCTTTTCTTATTAAAAATTTGAGGAAGATTCAGTTCAGTTCAGTTCAGTCGCTCAGTCGTGTCCGATTCTTTGCAACCCCACGAATTGCAGCATGCCAGGCCTCCCTGTCCATCACCAACTCCTGGAGTTCACTCAGACTCGCGTCCATCAAGTCTGATGCCATCCAGCCATCTCATCCTCTGTCATCCCCTTCTCCTCCCTCCCCCAATCCCTCCCAGCATCAGAGTCTTTTCCAATGAGTCAAGTCTTCGCATGAGGTGGCCAAAGTACTGGAGTTTCAGCTTTAGCATCATTCCCTCCAAAGAAATCCCAGGGCTGATCTCCTTCAGAATGGACTGGTTGGATCTCTTTGTAGTCCAAGGGACTCTCAAGAGTCTTCTCCAACACCACAGTTCAAAAGCATCAATTCTTTGGCACTCAGCTTTCTTCACAGGCCAGCTCTCACATCCATACATGACCACTGGAAAAACCTCAGATTGAAATTTGCTTTCACTTTCATGCATGGGAGAAGGAAATGGCAACCCTCTCCAGTGTTCTTGCCTGGAGAATCCCAGGGACGGGGAAGCCTGGTGGGCTGCTGTCTATGGGGTCACACAGAGTCGGACACAACTGAAGCGACTTAGCAGCAGCAGCAGCAGCAGCATACTAGCATCACTATTCAAGTAGTCCTTCCCTCAGTACTTCCTTCCCAAATACACATATGCACACAAAAACAGACACCACCTTCCTCCTTACACCTAATTCTGTGAATTCTTATTTCTGGAATTAGAAAGTTGGAGGATAGGAGGGAGGTAATGTTTTGGCTCTTTTGCTTTTGTCTTCATAGCCAGGTTTGGAGAGTCTGCATTGAGAGCTATGGTTGAAGACATTTAAAATTGAAATCCACCCTCCCTCCACCTTGTTCTTAAAATGTAAAAGTTGAATGCTTTCAGATTAGAAGAAAAATATTCAAAGGATGAAAAGCCACTTCAAAAAATACTTGCTCTTCTTCAACCTTAGAATAACTCTCGGTGTTATTTCAGCTTAAAGCAACAAGCTTTTGGAAGCATTAACAGTGAGCATGAGAAAAGAAGCAGAACCTTCCATTAAATCAACTTGAAAAAGTTGTGTTGATAGTTAGTGCCTTAAACTTCTGAGTTAATGTTATCCATTTAACATTATTTAGTTAATCAAAATAGAAAATAAAATATTTGTAAAGTTGATCTTTAGTTCCATCTCGATGGTCACATGAAAGAATTTATAGAGTCAGCCATCAGTTTGGGAAATTTTTCTAATAACACAAATATTACAGATACTTACATAGACATATAGTACTTTGTGACAGAACTTATACTACTAAAAATTATTTTGAGGGACAACTTCCCAGTTGGTCCAGTGGTTAAGACTCCATGCTCCCTATGCAGGGGGCATGGGTTTAATCTCTGGTCAGGGAACTAGATCCTGCATGCCTCAATTATGACCTGGCACAGCTAAATAGATACAAAAGAAATTATCTTTTGGGATAAAGAGATTAGGATATAAAGATATCAGAAAGGTTCCAAATTATATTATTTCTACATAGCTGTAAAATACACCACTGTTTGAAGCTATCCCTCAGATATTCCCACTTTCTGTTTCTGTTGCTGCTGTTTTTGTGCCCCCCCCCTTTTTTTTTAAAGCATAGGTACATGTTATAACAGCAAACTGAGAAGAAATAGACATTAAACTATTTCACTTATCCAGGATATGGGCAAAAGAATAAACTCATGATATAAAAGTCTCTGTAATGTTTCTGCAGTGTAACAATTTTTATAATTTGGACCACGTGTAATTTAAAAAAGAAGAAAAAAAGAAGTCTTGAGGACCTCTTCCCGGAACTTGACTCATAACTGTTTACTTAGCATCTCTACTATCAGTCAGTTCAGTTCAGTTCAGTCGCTCAGTCGTGTCCGACTTTTTGTGACTCCATGAATGGCAGCACGCCAGGCCTCCCTGTTCATCACCATCTCCCGGAGTTCACTCAGACTCACGCCCATCAAGTCCGTGATGCCATCCAGCCATCTCATCCTCGGTCGGTCTCTTATACACATCTAGATGTGTATAAGAGACAGACCGTAGCCCTNNNNGCAGCACGCCAGGCCTCCCTGTTCATCACCATCTCCCGGAGTTCACTCAGACTCACGCCCATCAAGTCCGTGATGCCATCCAGCCATCTCATCCTCGGTCGTCCCCTTCTCCTCCTGCCCCCAATCCCTCCCAGCATCAGGGTCTTTTCCAATGAGTCAACTCTTCTCATGAGGTGGCATAACGTCTAATAAATATCACAAACCTGACATGTCCTGAACTGAGTTCCTGATATTTCCCCTCAAATCCCTCCTCCTGTAGGATTTCTCATTTCAGTGAATGGTGATGTCATTCTCTCAGTTACTCAGGTTAGAGATCTTAGAGTCTTCTTTGTCATTATCTTCTCATGACCCACAGCTGGCCCAGTGTCAGATCCCGTTGGCTTTCTCTTGCCAGGACTGCTGCTGTAGAGTCCAAACTGGTCTCCCTACTTTTTAGTACTTGCTCCCCTTTAATCTATTTTGGACACATTAGCCAGAATGGTTCTTTAAAATATGTCATAGCGCATCACAACTCTGTTCAAAACTTTCCGAAGGCTTTCCATCTCACTTAGAGAAAAAGCCGTAATTCTTACTTTCATGTACAAGGATATATGATGACTTGATCCTTTTAATTCCCTAAACTCCCCTCTAGTATTTTCCTCTTTTTCATTCTACTGAAACCAAGCTGGCCTTGTTCGTTGGATTCCTTCAGGAATGTCCCTGCCTCAGGGCTTCTTCACTTGCTTTATTTTCCTGGACTGCTTGTTCCTAAAATATCTGTGTAGCTTGCCCTGAACTGCCTTCCTTAGAACTATACTTAAATGTCACTTTCTCAATGTGGCTTTTTCTTTCTGCTAACATTCAATGGCACCCCACCCCAGTACTCTTGCCTGGAAAATCCAATGGATAGAGTAGCCTGGTGGGCTGCAGTCCATGGGGTCGCTAACAGTCGGACAGACTGAGCGACTTCACTTTCACTTTTCTCTTTCATGCATTGGAGAAGGAAATGGCAACCCACTCCAGTATTCTTGCCTGGAGAATCCCAGGGACGGGGAAGCCTGGTGGGCTGCTGTCTATGGGGTCACACAGAGTCGGACACAACTGAAGTGACTTAGCAGCAGCAGCAACACTGACATATCCTTTCCGTGCTTTTATTTTTTCCTCTTTAATACTTTGCTATCAACATACTGTGTATTTTACTTATTTATCTTGCTTATTGTTTGGCTTTTCCATTATATTTGAAAATCAATAAGGGCAAAAGTTTTTCTTATTAATTTTTTTACTGTGTTTCCAGTGCCTAGAAATGGTGTTTCCCAGAATAACTCTTCAATTCATGTTAGATAAATGCAAGAATCAACAATGTGAACAAGAGTAGTTATGTGTTAAAATGCATCATGCTAATTAAATTTTCTTCTTGAGGCACATAGTTCTGGGAGGCCTTTAAAGTTCTCTCCCCTCTTCTTTGATATTCTTTGTTGCATTTTCTCCTGGAGCCAAAGATGTCAAAACAAAGCTTGAATCTAGATGGCTTACTGTGTATCTTTCTTCAAGAATTCAGGGGCTTGTCAGAATTTTAAAAGTCTTTCCCTTCTTTTATGAAGAGAAAAATAAGGTAGAACAAATAAAAGTATATATGATTTTTAAATAATTTTGAAAACTAAATTATAAAAATACTTCTCAAAATTCGACACTCTCTTACCTCATTTAAAAATCTTCGTAAAGTCCATTTAATACATTAAAATTTTCTGATTATGTATTCCCTTTGCATTAGTAAAAAAAATAGCTATTAGATTATGTTTTTATTTATTTTTCCCTTTATGTTTCCCCTTAAGTAATCTTTTGAATTTTATTTGTTTGTTTAGATATGGTATAAAATGCAAAGGATAAAGAAAAAAATAAACAGTGAATATAAGACCCTCTCTTCCTTTTCAGCACTCAGCTATTCAATTTTTCTTGATGGAAGAAACAACCATTAACAATTACTTGCCTCTACATATTTCTATGAAATAATGACTTTTTATTATAAATAAGCACATGGGTTATTTTTAGTTGCTGCCTATTCTATTACTATACTTTAAAAATATATGATATTTAATAAATTCAATAATCTATGTATTTCAACATGTAAAAAGTTTGAAATTAAGAGGAGAAAAAATTAACACTAAAGAAACTGAAACGTAAGTCAAATGGGTTTAGTGAATCTGACATTTTGATTAAAATAACAATTTTTAAGACAACTTTAGGAATTCTGAGTTAACTTTTAAAAATAGTCTTAATACCATTTTAACATAATATTCATATTTCAATAAGTAGAATTTTATTGACATACTAATTGCATAATCCATATGTCTCCTTCTTCTTAAAAAATCTTTGTGATTGATTCTGTTGCCTGTTTAATTGCTGTTTCAGTTTCTTTCCTATGTCATTGCTCTACATTCAGTAGCTCTAATTCCTACTCATTAATTTTGTAATCTTCCATCTTCATATACACATATCCCTTCTCTTCTCAGAGTCTTTTATTTCTTTTTGCCCTGCCCTGCTTCCTTTCACTAGAAAGAACACTCAAGAGTCATTGACCACTTTGGCTGTTTTTCAGTTTGCCTTTTCTCTTATTTCTTCGCATTGCCAGCTGCCTTGCATCTTTGAAATATTCACCTTGTAATAATATACTACCTCTTATCTTCCTGACCACACTATTTTCTTTAACTTTCTGATTTTTAGATATAAGTAAACTCTGAAGTTTAGCCCATGGACTTAAGCTTTTGACTTCTGTATTGCTGGGCTTCCCTGGTAGCTCAGATGGTAAAGAACCCACCTGCAATGTGGGAGGTCTGGGTTAGAGTCCTGGGTTAGGAAGATCTGGAGAAGGGAATGGCTACCCACTCCAGTATTCTGGCCTGGAGAAATCCGTGGACATATAGTCCATGGGGTCACAAAGAATCAGACACAAATGAGTGATTTTTGTTTTCTGTATTGTATTCCTTAGAAATATTATCAATCTGGTGGTATCATTTACTATACCAAATGTATGGTTTTGGCACCAAATTATATCTTTCTTAAATTCTGATTTCAATTATATAACAATAATAAAGAAACCTAATATTCATTAGATGCATGCTATGAGTCAGGGGCTATTCCAAATTCTTTACATATAATAAACCATTTAATCTGTAAATAATCTTATAGTAAGATTTCTAGCTCTGTTTTACATTGTGAAATTTAAATATCTTGCTAAAGTTCATAAAGTATTAATTGGCAAAATTAGAATTCAAACCCAGGCAGCCTGCTTCAGGGCCAAAGTGCCTAACTGTTACTATATATTGCTTTAATTTCCACATTGCTACAGCTCAAGAACTTCAACTCATATCTAAAATTCTACATTTATCATTCACTTTTCTATCTGATATTTATTTCATGCTATCATATCCCATTGCTTCCTTTTTCTGAGGAATTCTTTGACTTATTCATCTTTTTCTATTCTTCCAGTACCATGACTTTGCTTAATTTTCCAGGTGATCACCCCAAAACTTCCCTACAACTAAACTAGCTTGTTAACACTTCACTTTCTCCAACTATTACAATATTTTCCCATTTTATTCATAATCTTTCCTCTCCTAAAATACTCTCCTACCTATTTAAATCTTATCTATCCTCACGTTATAATCTCTATAATGCTTTCTCCAACTATTTGAATGTGTTATGATTACTGCGGCCCATAAATAGCATTAGTAGTTTCTTTCAAAATTCACTCAACAAATGTTTATGACACCTGTTTCAGTACTATTTATCTCTTCACCTATCTAAGCTTGTGCATAGGCATCATTTTAGAAATATTTTGGAATCTCTAATGTACTTTATCAATGTCTTATATTTAAAAATAGTAATGGTTATATGTTGAACATTAATATGACATTTGTTTCATGATTTTTGTGCATGGCTTTGCATTTTTATTGATAAATCTACCATATTTATAGGCTTTTTGGTCTGTGGAAGAGAATAAACCTAAGTCCAATGGGACTTGGTGACACTTTTGTTTTTGCCTCTTATTTGTTTACCTTTAGTATTTAGGCCAGCTTCAAGGCAGAACCCAATGTTTACTCATATAAATTCCTTTTAAAATGATTAACATCTACTTAAATTGATTTACACACTCATTTTTTAAATTTCTGATGACATTTACTTTCAACAAAAACTTTGTGAAATTTTATGTACTTTCACCTATATGCAAAGATGAATGTTTTATAAGATTATTCTTTTGTGTCTTTTAAAGTTTGTTTCACAGAATAATGCCTTGCAAATTTACTACTATTCTAACTGCTACACTTGGAATGATCATCCTCATCATTACTGTCATTTTCATTATTAGCTATCAAATGCCTTTATAAATAGGACATATGAATAACCAAAATTTATAGGCAACTTATTGTAATGGAGCAGAACAAAAAGTTGTTTCATGGCTTGCTGGATGGATCAGAATCTTCCGGCTGCTACTTCATTTTCTAATCAGTAACATTTTGCTCAAACATTTTATATATTTTTACAAAATTTCTCTACACATCTAAGTCTCCTTTTTTGGGCATGACTAACTACAAACATATTGATAGAAAACTTTAATTTGCATGTTGCAGAGTATATCGGGGAAGGCAATGGCACCCCACCCCAGTACTCTTGCCTGGAAAACCCAATGGATAGAGTAGCCTGGTGGGCTGCAGTCCATGGGGTCGCTAACAGTCGGACAGACTGAGCGACTTCACTTTCACTTTTCTCTTTCATGCATTGGAGAAGGAAATGGCAACCCACTCCAGTATTCTTGCCTGGAGAATCCCAGGGATGGGGGAGCCTGGTGGGCTGCCGTCTATGGGGTCACACAGAGTCGGACACGACTGAAGTGACTTAGCAGCAGCAGCAGCAGCAGCAGAGTATTATATAAATTAGCTCAATATATTTTTGTGTACATACTGGTTTATTTCTCTAAAAACAGACCTAATCCACATATATTTTTAATGGTTTATTTAATAACTAAAATGCTTTTTGACATGAAAAAATTTCTTGAAATATTTTGATTAGAATGCCACAAGTTGGCAGGGAAGGCAATGGCACCCCACCCCAGTACTCTGGCCTGGAAAATCCAATGGATGGAGTAGCCTGGTGGGCTGCAGTCCATGGGGTCGCTATCAGTCGGACAGACTGAGCGACTTCACTTTCACTTTTCTCT
The DNA here is from genome assembly GCA_006410675.1 of Oreotragus oreotragus. NCBI lineage: Eukaryota > Metazoa > Chordata > Mammalia > Artiodactyla > Bovidae > Oreotragus > Oreotragus oreotragus. The sequence continues at coordinate 192,089 of SJYX01017375.1, forward strand.
TTCATGCATTGGAGAAGGAAATGGCAACCCACTCCAGTATTCTTGCCTGGAGAATCCCAGGGATGGGGGAGCCTGGTGGGCTGCCGTCTATGGGGTCACACAGAGTCGGACACGACTGAAGTGACTTAGCAGCAGCAGCAGCCACAAGTTGGACTTGGATCTAGGAATATTTTTGAAGGTGCTCTATACAAAGAAAAATAAATTTGAAGGTGATCTTAGCTGGTAAAGAATCTGCCTGCAATGCAGGCATCTTTTTATAGGTTTGTCTTTTTTACAATATTGGATAGTTGAAGTCATGTATGATGTATTTGCACACTGCCTTCTTTCACTTGGCGATATTTATTTAAGCTTCCTATAGTCTTAACTTTTCTAACGAGCACCTTTTAGGAGAAGATCTAAGTCTCAAATGCTTTGGGCCTTTACCTTCTATTGTTACATTTTCTTTTAGGGAAAAATAGAGTAATTATAGTTCATTTCAAATTGTGGTTGTGTTTACCTATCAACTTCCGAAAGTCTTTCTTGTAGACTTTCTTATGGGGATTCTTTAAAGAAACTATACTGTCAACATTGGCAAAAGCTTCTTCTTCTTTTTTTTTTTTTAACTGAGACACGTCAAAGCATTTTAAGCCATGATAAGATGGCTCCAAAGGAAGTTTTATTTATTTATTTTTTTTGTTAGCAAGATCTGCACTTAGGAACCAAAATGCACAGAGACTAAATGGTCAACATTAAGATGGAGCTGTAAAAGTCAACGTTGGGCCTGAAAATCCTCTGCTGCTGCTGCTGCTGCTGCTGCTGCTGCTGCTGCTGCTAAGTCGCTTCAGTCGTGTCCGACTCTGAACGACCCCGCGGACTGCAGCCCACCAGGCTCCTCCATCCATGGGATTTTCCAGGCAAGACTGGAGTGGGGTGCTTTCTCCATGAAAAGCCTCTGCTAAATGGAAAATCAAGAACACTAACCAATATAAAGAACATTTTAATGTGTTACTTTACTTTCGTGATATTTTGTATATTGAATGCCCTATAGTATAGTGCATAGAAAATCAAACACTATCAGTAATTCCCAATTCTGGGACCACATGAATACTAACAATCATCAAGTATGTATTTAGACATAGGAAATGTCCAGCAGTTTGTCAACTACTGCATGGATTATCATATATGTACTATGTATATATATCTCTCTCTAGATTAAGAGAGTATAAAATTCAGCTGATAAAACCTAAGAGGCATTATTTTGTAATGACTTTAAATGGAGTATAACCTACAAAAATACTGAATCACTATGTTATATACCTGAAACTATAATATTGTAAATCAACTATACTTCAATAAAAAAAAAAGCAATATTTACCAGCCCTCCCGAAAAATCTAAGAGGCAAAACCCATTAAACAAATAAAAGAATAGTTAGGAGATTTGCGATTCCAGTCTGATTCTTTCTGCATGACTTTGAATATGTTATGTAGCCTCACTTAGCTTCAAATATTTCTTCATTTGTAATCACTAAAATAACTTCTGATAGTCTGTTTTTCTGCAAATAAAATTCCCTGTGTATTAGTTGCTCAACTGTGTCTGACTCTTTGTGACCCCATGGACTGTAGCTGCCTCTGTCCATGGATTTCTCCAGGCAAGAATACTGAAGTGGGTAGCTATTCCCTTCTCGAGGGAATCTTCCCAATCCTAGGATGGAAGCCGGGCCATTGCAGGTAGATTCTTTACCATCTGAGCCACCAAGGAAGCCCCATGGAATAGCTTATGGGTTACTAATTGGAAATATAAGGAGAAATGCCAAGAGGGAAAAAAAGTACTAAATGTAGACAGTACAGAACATGTAATATTTTTAGGTACTTTAGCAACCTTTATTTACTATTAAAGGATGATGAAAAGAAAAAGAAGAACGATTAGGTTAATGATTATCATTATCTCTCTGTATCGCAAATAGGAAGTATAAGATCTGTTTCCTAACTCATTCATTTATGCTCTCAAAAAACATTTATTGAGGGCATATCATGAGTCTGGAATAGAAGAAATGATCTCATTTCTATAAATGCTCACATTTATAAAACTCAGATATGTTACTTATCTTTCTTTCTCTACCCAAACCATTTATTATTTTTTTTAAGGTAAACTATCCTTGGAATGGTTAGGCCTGTCTGATTTGTAAGGAACTCTTTTAAGTTCATTCCTATCCTATATCATAAGGATGATTATTTGGATTTGTTGAAGTCCTTTTTGAAGGCAATATTAGGAAAGTGACCTGTTTTTCATACCTGAAAAGCTACATATCAGTAGCTCTAATGTTTGTGATTATGGAACTAGAGGGGTGAAGTAGGGGTTATTTGATTAATTTTCCTGTGATGTACATTAGAGTAATATACATAATAAAATGTCTACCTGGTATATAATAAGCATATAATTATGAATAACTATTATTATTTTAGAAAGGAGTTTTCTCATCCATTATAGATTGCTAAGAAAAAAATTACCAGTAGGGTCTTTGCCTTAAGGGATCCTGCCTACGAAGCATAGTGTTGTGCTATGTGCTTAGTCGCTCAGTCATGTCCGACTCCAAGACCCCATTGACTGTAGCCCGCCAGGCTCCTCTGGCCATGGGGATTCTCCAGGCAAGAATACTAGAGTGGGTTGCCACGCCCTCTTCCAGGGGATCTTCCCAACCCAGGGATTGAACCCAGGTCTCCCTCGTTGCAGGCAAATTCTTTAACCATCTGAGCCACCAGTGAAGCCCATGAATACTGGAGTGAGTAGCCTACTTTTTCCCCAGGGGATCTTCCTGAAACAGGAATTGAACCAGGGTCTCTTACACTGCAGGCAGATTCTTTACCAGGTGAGCTACCAGGAAAGCTGAGCTACCATGAAGCATAGGCTGAGGAATATTTACCTTTATGCTTTGAAATCTGTTATGTATTTTGAATATTTGTCAGGACACTTTCTTTATTAAGGCACATTTAAACCGTTATACATGTTTGGCCAATTTACTTTAACATGTGTAAAGTCTGTGCCAGGTCCAGTGGAAGTCCTTTTATCATAATAAAACAAAATTTAAAAGGAAACATCAATTTCTTAATTACAGTAAAATTCTCTTAATACAAATTTATCACTTTAATCATTTTTAGCTAATGTAGTCATTACCTAAAATCATTTAAGTAATGTAATTTAATCCTTTTACATTTCAGTGGCATTAAGTATATTCAGTGTTGAACTTCACTTTATTTAAAAAATATAGTTTGCCTAGTTTTCCTTTCTTATCACAAGAGTGACATCATAATTTTATAACAACATAAGGAAAAAAAAGTCTCACTTTTGCAACTCTTTCTAGTTTTTGACTTAAACTGATTTTATGGTAGAATTCTTAGCTATGGCTAACACATTTTTTGTGTCTTTGAAAACTGCTTGGGAATTTGTTAGAAGTTGGATGTAAAGTTCCTTTGCTTAACAGCTTTTTCTTATGAAGACAGTAGATCAAGGAGATAAATTTTAAATTGAAATAAAAGTTTTAAAGTAATTGAGATTATCTTTGAAATTAAAAATACTTAGTAATCTTCAGGCACAGAAAAAGACTGCATACTGGTAAACTTGAAAGAAAGCATAAATATTATTATATTAAAAGAGATAAAACACATTCAGTTGAAAAAACATTTCTTGAGGATTTGATATATACAAAGCACTGGACAGGGAGGTCTGGCGTGCTGCAGTCCATGGGGTCACAAAGAGTCAAACATGACTGAGCGACTGAACTGAACTGAACAGAACTTGTAAGTACTGTAGTAATTATAATGATAGACAAGGTATGGAGTCTTAATCTAACTGAAGGGAAAAGCATATTGACAGATAATATCCAACAAAATGAACAATCTTTGTACTGTCAGTTCAGTCACTCAGTCATGTCCGACTCTCTGTGACCCCAAGAATC
>SJYX01017375.1:200426-223542 GCA_006410675.1 Oreotragus oreotragus
TTCACCCATTCCAGTCCATTTTAGTTCACTGATTCCTATAATGTCGACATTCACCCTTGCCATCTCTTGTTTGACCACTTCCGATTTGCCTTGATTCATGGACCTGACATTCCAGGTTCCTATGCAATATTGCTCTTTACAGCATCAGATCTTGCTTCTATCACCAGTCACATCCATAACTGGGTATTGTTTTTGCTTTGGCTTCATCCCTTCATTTTTTCTGGAGTTATTTCTCCACTGACCTCCACTAGCATATTGGACACCTAATGACCTGGGGAGTTCCACCATATTGTCACGCGAGTGTATGTTCCTTGGTTCTTTGTCTCATCACAACAAAGATTTGGAGCAATGGACATTTGAGGCCTTGGCGTGTCACAGCTCTCGGGTCTTGGACAAACCGTGTTTTAGCTCTTAGGCAAATCAGTGTTACAGCTCTATTTTATTTAGAAGATAGCCGGAGAATCTGTCCTCGAAGTGTGGGGGGATGCCAACCCAAAGATTTGAAGGGAAGCGAGTGGAGGAGCGCGTGGGAGAGGGGGAGAGAGAGAGAGAAAGGGCACATGCGTGCAGGAGAGGACGAGAGCGAGCGGGCAAGGCTTTGGCTCCTCCTTTTATATGCTTTTCCTCCCCCTGGGCCTGCCCTATGCAAATTGGGCTTAGCCAGGAGTGCTGTTTGTTCTACCTGAAGTCTTCACTCTGATCCTCGGACCTTCTTTTGTTCTATTTTTGTGAGCTTTTCCCTTCCTTGTCTTTTAGCCACTGCCATTTTGGACTCCTTTTCCCTATTCTACCTACCTAACATTCCCCTCTCAAGAAATGGGAAGCCCAATTCTTTGGGAATAGGGATGCCGAGGTTCTTCTGGCTACTTCCTGCTGAACTTTGTACTGTAGAGGTGCAGAAATTTGAAAGACTGAACCTGGCTGGGGAGTGAGAATTTATAGGAACCAGGTAGAATTTAAACTAAACCTTAAGATTTTTAATAATTATAGATTAAGGTAGGACAAAGAAGATTCTAATAAGAATAGCATGAAGATGAACAATTTAGTTTAGTTGGATATTTATAAATTTGTTAATGATATAATAATTTTCATTTTATTATTTTTATATAAAATCATGGGGATTATAGATTAAAAAGAAAATATATTGAAGGACTTAATCCTCTTCTTACAGTGATAAATTGTTCTTTATTTTATGCTTCAAAATTCCTTTTAATTTTAAGAAATTGATTTGTGCTCAATAAATCAGAAGATTAAAAGAGGTTTTCTGGAATAGGAAGCATATACTGAAATTTCAAGATTTATAGCAAGTTAATTTTTAGTACTTCACACACTATACCCTAAATAAGGAATAATGAATGTTCTCATTTTTTAGTGATTTGTATGCCTTTGAAGAATTCTTTCTGTAAATCAGAACTGCAGAATCGTAGCTAGTTTATCATTATCATCATTGCTTGTATTTGTATAGTTTTTGAAACGATTACAGTGTGTTTTATATCTTGCATTATTAAATCTTATCCAGCTATTTTCATCTCCATTTCAGATAATGAAACTAATATTTAAAGTGCCTTTTCCAAGTAAGCCTGTTATAAGACTTTAGATCCAAACACAGTACTTGTCATATACTAAATTCTATTGACCCTATTTGAATGCAGAGTTTTAAAGAAGAACAAGGAAAGATAAGAAAGCCTTTCTCAGCCATCAATGCAAAGAGATAGAGGAAAACAATAGGATGGGAAAGTCTAGAGATCTCTTCAAGAAAATTAGAGATACCAAAGGAATATTTCATGCAAAGATGGGCACAATAAAGGACAGAAATAGTATGGACCTAACAGAAGCAGACAATATTAAGAAGAGGTGGCAAGAAAACACAGAAAAGCTATACAGAAAAGATCTTAATGACCCAGATAATCACGATGGTGCAATCACCAACCTAGAGCCAGACATCCAAGAATGCAAAGTCAAGTGAGCCTTAGGAAGCATCACTACAAACAAAGCTAGTAGAGGTGATGGAATTCCAGCTGAGCTATTTCAAATCCTAAAAGATGATGCTGTGAAAATGTTGCACTCTGTATGTCAGCAAATTTGGAAAACTCAGCAGTGGCCCCAGGACTGGAAAAGGTCAGTTTTCATTCCAATCCCAAAGAAAAGCAATGCCAAAGAATGCTCAATCTACCACACAATTGCATTCATCTCACATGCTAGTAAAGTGATGCTCAAAGTTCTCCAAGCCAGGCTTCAACAATACATGAACTGTGCTGCAGTCCATGGGGTTGCAGAGTCGGACACGACTGAGTGACTGAATGGAACTGAGCTGATCGAACTGAATAAGGCTTTTTCCATTAACTTCATAACTGCATCTTCTTCATAACTGAACTTCATAACTTCATCCTCTTTAATGTTATTTTTCTTCTTTCTTTCCTTTCATTCTCCTTTCCTTTTTTACTGAGTGCTACTGTATGCAAGACATCAGGATAACTTGTGGATGTCCAATGAATATCAAACTTGCTTACTCTCAGAAGGCTGACAACCTGTCTGAGAAGATACAGGAGTCATACATTTAAAAGTTAAATAAAAATAAATTCTCATTTTTCTTAAATTTCACAGACTAAGTAGAAAGAAAGAAATCCAAAAAAGTAGCATTATATACCTAATCATAGGGCATGGTATCTTAATCTTTAAATGTTAGAACATTTCATGTTTACAATTATATTTAAAAGACTATTTTTTGAATATTCATAATTTAGGGCATTGTGGGCACGTGTGCTCTGTCATGCCTGACTCTTTGCAACCCCATGGGCTGTAGCCCACCAGACTCTTCTGTCCTCAGAACTTTCAGGCAAGAATGCTAGAGTGGGTTGCCATTTCCTCCTCCAGGGAATCTTCCCGACCCAGGGATTGAGCTCAAATCTCCTGTGTCTCCTGCATTGTAGGAGGATTCTTTACCACCGAGTCACCTGGGAAACTTTAATTTAGGACATTGGCTTACTTTAAAAATTTTAATGGAAATGTTGAATTTAATTTCCTAGATTAAAAATATATTTTTATATTAAATATTAAGGCATGGCATGACATTAAGTGATGTTAAGGTTTGTGGGCTCTTAATGAACTCTGAAATTTGTGTCTTCATTACTCATTAATTAAATGTTAGCACCTTGCCATTGCTGTGTTTTCAAAATAAGATTGCAAATAAAGGAGATATTAATAAATCTGTCAGTACGTGAATATTTTAACTCAGGCATAAAAGATTATGTAATAGCTTAAATATTGCACAGAGTAATCCATTTATGTTCATGTCCACATTTTTATCACTTTAAGTATATATGTATATATTTTAACCATAGCGCCACTTATGCTGAAGCCTAGCTTGCCAAATTGATGGAAAAACTAAATTCATTGCAATGAAAATATAATTAAAAAATTAAAACATGACCTTATCAAAAATTCTTTCAAGTTGTCGCTGCACAAATAGAATAATGTCATATTTGACAATGTTCATATAAGTGAGAAAAGATTTTGTTTAATATTAGTTAATCTCTAAAAATGAGTTTATGAGGAAATTATTACCTCATTCCCTTCCTAATTGCAGACTGATAAGAGGTAAAATGTATTTAGTGATAGGAGTTAAATCATTTTAAAATAATGATTGGGCAGATAGATTCTATATTCTTCAAGTTTTTGAATTTTTAACATTCCTAGACCTTCAACCATGAAGATCTTTTAAGTTTTGGAAATTAAAGGATTTGAGAAAATATACCTGACTTAACTTTCTATTCTGAAGCAAAATAGAGAAAAATCTTTCTCCAGATAAGCGTGTGCTAATTTTCATCTTCGCTGATGAATAAGAGTCTGTGCTGAAAGTTCTTTCTGATCTAATATTTAGTTCTTTACAAATTTCCCTCTGATTTGAGTACTATGGGGATGTGGACTAGCATCTCTTTCTCTGACATATGGAGACTTAATCAGCAGATTGGGTTGTGGTTTTGTGGTAGAAAAGGAGTCAGGCAAGAGATGAAAATAAATGCATCGTTATGACTTTTGGTTACATCATACCCTGCATTTCCAAAAAGGGTGTGAAACAAATAAACTGAAAGCAGGAATAGCATATTGTAAAGAAAGATCATGGAGTTTTGAAGAAAGAGGGGTCTGTCTCCAGCCCATTATAACTTCTTAGATCCTATGTTTCTTCATCTCCAAATTATTGATAGTAAGGCCTAACTTTCAAGATTTTTATCAGAATTATAAAGTTTGTAGACCATCCAACAGAGTGCATGGTACATGGTTTCTGCTCATTCGGTAAGTCATGTCTGACTGCTACCCCATGGACTGCAGCACCCCAGTCTTCCTTGTCCTTCACTATCTCCTGGAGTTTGCTCAAACTCATGCCATTGAGTCAGTGATGACATCCAATCATTTCACCTTCTGTTGCTCCCTTCTCCTCTTGCCCTCAATCTTTCCCAGCATCAGGGTCTTTTCCAATGGTACATGGTGAGCATTTAATAAATGATAGAAACAGTTGCTCAAATACTTATTATTATTCATTAATATAAGAATAGAATTTACTTATTAATTTATTCAAAAATATTTATTGGGCACTTGCTATGTATAAGACACTGTTCTAGGTACTCCCACCTTCTGTGGCAATAAAATGATTTTCTTTAGCAAATTACTCCTCTAGCACTAGCCTTTTGATGTGACACTTGTGGGGCTGTAAAGCACTATAATGTGACTGTGATCATAGACATGAGTCTTTGATTTGGGTGTGGCCAATCATAGTACAAGATCACCTGGAGCACAAAGATTTTTTTTTAAAGAGGTGTCTCAAGTCTGATCAGTCTTTCAAAGGATTTGTATATACTGGTGCAATTTTTATTTTTAATGAATGAGATGATATAATATCTGAGTAGCTTTAGCCATGCTTTTTCCCCACAATGTGGAGAAGTTATGTATTCAGTAGGAGAGAGAATGACACCACAAGACAGGGGGAGAGAACGAGAAAGATTGAGAAGAAGGAGAGAGGGAGAGAGGGTTAATGACAATAGTTGAAATTCTGGGCAGTCATGTCTTCATGACTTTTTCTTCCCAGTTGTTTAAGCCCAAAGAGTCCCTCTTCTGTTTAAACTTATTTGAATTAGATTTATTTCATTTGCACCTGTAGTAATCCTAACCAATGCAGGTAGAAAACTTTTGTAGTTCTTGCATGTTGAAAAACGTCTTTATTTTGTCCAGATACTTAAGTGATAGTTCATCTGAGCAAATAATTTTACCTTTTCCTTTAGCCCCCTATAGACATTTCTCCATTCCTCTCTAGTTCTATTCTTCTTCAAAGGCTTGTGAAAGTCTCTGAGTTGTGTCCAACCCTCTGCAACCCCATGGATGAATTCTCCAGGCAGAGTACTGGAGTGGGTAGCTGTTTCCTTCTCCAGGGGATCTTCCCAACTCAGGGATCAAACCCAGGTCTCCCACATTGCAGGCAGATTCTTCACCAGCTGAGCAACCAGGTCCAAAAGCTTATTGCTATCTTAAAGATTATTGCATTTACTTACTTATGTTTGTTGTGTAACTCTCCTCACTAGAATGTGAGTCCCATGAAGGTAGGGGTTTTGTCTATTTGTTGACTGCTATATACTCATCATATAAAATAATAACTGACACCTAACTGCACACGAATTGTTGAATGAATGCACTGGCAATTCACTTCAGACTGTTGTTGTAGAACTTAAATAGTTTAATGTATATCAATATGCCCATATTATCTGAAAAAGAAGTTATTTTTACTCTATTATGTGGATTTATTCTCAACCCTCTATTTCTGCTATTGTGAAGATCTGGATTAAAGAACACTTCTGTACATTATTTTTTTAAAATTTATTCATTTTCAACTGGAGGACAATTACCTTACAATATTGTGTTGATTTCTGCCATAATCAACATGAATCAGTCATTGGTATACGTAGGTCCCCTCCTTCATGAACCTCCCTCCTACCTCCCACCCTATCCCACTCCTCTAGGTTGTCATAAAACACTGAATTTGAGCTTCCTGAGTCATAGAAAATTTTCACTGGCTATCTAATTTTACATATGGTAATATAAATTATTACTGAATTTTAAGCTAAATAATAAAGTCAAGATTCTAATGCCTAGAGAGAACAAACCAAATAAATTGTCATCCTTTACAGATTTTTACTTTAATAAAAACATATCTACCTGGCTATATATGAAATAGTTTCACTTATTTATGTTTCACCAGCTAAGGTGGATTAAAATAGATACTTCCAAGCCTATACTCAGATTTTAGCCCTGAATGCTTTATAAATATGTCACATTATTTCTTTGGGTTTTAAGACTTCAGACTTATATGCAGTGTTTGAGAACCTTCTTGACACTGAAATACAATAGGAAGATTAGTTTGTAATTCTTAAATCCTATACTTTACTTATGAATATTGGTTGTGCTTGCTTTAAAAAAACAACCGATAATTTGTTGATTCTTATTCAGCTTTTTGTTTTTTGTGATTTCTTGGTCTTGTTCCATTATTCTCACATAGAGCCTGTTGTTTTCTATGATGGTTTTTGCTCTTCCAATATTAACTAAGCACTTCATAAGCCTGAGAAACTATAACTCATTGATATAAAAAGCTTTGATCTACCTCCTGGTACTTTGGTGAAAATTTAAGAAAAGAAAGTATAGTGAGTCCTCTTTTGATTTAGGGAATAGTATAATGTAATAGTGAAAGTGAAAACTTTAGTTGCTTCAGTCATGTCCAACTCTTTGTGGCCCTATGGACTGTAGCTCGCCAGGCTCCTCTGTCCATGGAATTCTCCAGGCAAGAATACTGGAGTGCATAACTATTCACCTCTCTGGAGAATCTTCCCAACTCAGGGATTGAATCTGAGCCTCCTGAATTGCAGGCAGATTCTTTACCATCTGAGCCACCAGGGAAGCTCCTAATAAATGCAGTAAGGAAAAATGATATTTTAAATGAAGCTATATCTTATTCCATTTATCTTTTTGTAGCAAATAATTGAATTCATTTGTAGGAGATTCCAGATGCAAAGTGTTTCATGCAATTGATGAAATATGCTATTAGACTTCGGGCTTTGGGAAGGATATTGTGAATGGTGGGACCAGGGCTTACAGATCTTAATTGCTTTTTTCTAATTACTAAGAAAAGAACTTTGAATTGGCAGAGCAGGTCAATGTTACTTAAATACTCACTAGCTGTTAACAGTCATGGGAATTTTTTTTTTTTTTAGCAGCAAGCTTCATGGTAGTCACAGGCCAGACCAGTGATATTAGCACATGAGAATGTGAAAGAATTATGTAAACTTGTTGAAAATGGTTAATTCTGAAACTTAACTTCAGAGATACTTACTCATTAGGTTTGGTGTGTGCATGTTTGTGTGTGTGTGTGTACTTATGTGTTTTTGACAAATATCTTAAGCAGTCTGATACTAGTTTTAAAAACACCAGTTTGAAACCTGCCTAGAAGTTAGCACTAGGTGGATTTTCCTACATACCCCAAAATCTGCCTGCCTGTATAATGAGCTTCAAGGGCAACTCTGACTCATTGGCTTCCACATTGTTCTATGAACTTTAATTCTTAGCTCTGACACACCTAGACTTAGTGTTTACCTGTGCTTTTTCCAGAATTTGGATTTTTGCCTCTTTTCTAGTGACTGTGGCTGGCAATCTCAGTGTCTTCTGTTCCTGCAAGTACTTTGTATTTCACAGAACCAATGACCACTGGCCACTGGGCTGGGCTTTTAATGTCTTTATACATTCTGGTGAGATTATGGACAATTGTTATCTACCTTTTCACATTTGTACTTTCTTAATGAATGTGTGCTACTTCTATGAGAATTTTAAAATAATCAGGTGGCACTAGTGGTAAAAGACTCACCTCCTGTCACTGCAGGAGACGCAAGAGACTTGGGTTTGTTCCCTGGGTCCTGAAGATCCCTTGAAGAAGGAAATGGCAACCTGTTCCAGTATTCTTGTCTGGAAAATTCCATGAACAAAGGAGCCTGGTGAACACAGTCCATGGGGCTGCAAAGAGTTGGACACAACTGAGCAATTGAACACACATAGAACAACAAAAAAGGGAGAAAAATATCTACATTCTAAAATATCACAAGTAATTCTAAACATAAGAGGACTATATGAGACTTGTAACAGTTGTAGCACAATTGGTTAGGTCATTTTTTCAATGTAGCTTTTATTTTCTCAGGATTTTCAATCTTGCAGTGCCATATAAGATTTCCCAGGGCACATCATGGACTAATTATAGTAGATTATTGCTCCTTGTTTAATTTCTTATGCCCTTTAAAATGAGTCTCTCTCTCTCACTTATAAGTTCTCCCCTTGCATGCTAAGACTATAGCGTTGGCCTTTATATCTTATGCTGTATTTTCTGAGATGCCAAGTTGATTATGTTACTTTTCATCCCCACTCCCTCTTCCCATCCTCAAACTGCTTCAATGGCATCTCATTTTTCTTAGAGACTCAAGTCTTTAACGTGGCCTTAAATGTGTATTCTCATCTTTACTTACTTCTCTAGCCTTAGTTTTCGGAGAAGGCAATGGCAACCCACTCCAGTACTGTTGCCAGGAAAATCCCATGGACGGAGGAGCCTGATGGGCTGCAGTCCATGGGGTCGCAAAGAGCCAGACACGACTGAGCGACTTCCCTTTCACTTCTCACTTTCATGCATTGGAGAAGAAAATGGCAACCCACTCCAGTGTTCTTGCCTGGAGAATCCCAGGGACGGGGCAGCCTGGTGGGCTGCCATCTATGGGGTCGCACAGAGTCGGCCACGACTGAAGCAACTTAGCAGCAGCAGCAGCAGCAGCCTTTGTTTTGCACTAGCACCATTTTCTTCTCTCCTAGCAGAGATTGCACAGGCTCCTTCTTTTGCTTGAAACGGCCCCCTTCTCCTCCCTTCTTCACTTATTGAATTCCTACTTATCTCTTCAGTTCTCACCACATCTCGGGCAAGTATTCCCTGACTTTTAAACAAGTAAAACCTTCCTATTTTATTTCTCATGTTAACCTATATGCCTCCTTCCTGAAAGTATAGTTTTATACTTACTTGTGTGATTATTTCACTGTTGTCCACCAGTCTACCTAGAAGTTTAAGATCCATGATTGTCTGCTTTTCTCAATATTGAATCCCAGCTTCTAGGATCATGCTTGGTACACAGAGGGTACTCTTTTGTATTTGTTGAATGAATGGTTATACTTTCTGAATTAAATAATTAAATTGAATTAAAGAATATACACACAAATTATGAAAAACACATTAGCATGACTAGAGTAACATTAATAAAAGGGGTTGCTTACCGGATTCTGCTCCATAGGTCCTTGTAGGTACCAGAACTTGGTATGATTAGATAGACCAGATATTTAACAATAACTAAAAAAATCTTTTAAATTCAGACTTTATGAAGATGACCAGTTGGTTTGTTTAGAATGTCAACTTCGAATTAACACTATTTACAATTTACATATATGTAGTTAAGTAGAAATATTTGTCCACTAATTCTAGAATATGAAAATTATCACATCAATTTTTTTTTTGAATCATGCCAAAGCCTTTGACTGTGTGGATCACAATAAACTGTGGAAAATTCTGAAAGAGATGGAAATACCAGACCACCTAACCTGCCTCTTGAGAAATCTGTATGCAGGTCAGGAAGCAACAGTTAGAACTGCACATGGAACAACAGACTGGTTCCAAATGGAAAAGGAGTACGTCAAGGCTGTATATTGTCTCCCTGCTTATTTAATTTATATGCAGAGTACATCATGAGAAATGCTGGACTGGAAGAAACACAAGCTGGAATCAAGATTGCCGGGAGAAATATCAATAACCTCAGATACGCAGATGACACCACCCTTATGGCAGAAAGTGAGGAGGAGCTAAAAAGCCTCTTGATGAAAGTGAAGGAGGAGAGTGAAAAAGTTGGCTTAAGGCTCAACATTCAGAAAACGAAGATCATGGCATCTGGTCCCATCACTTCATGGGAAATAGATGGGGAAATAGTGGAAACAGTGTCAGACTTTATTTTTTTGGGCTCCAAAATCACTGCAGATGGTGACTGCAGCCATGAAATTAGAAGACGCTTACTCCTTGGAAGAAAAGTTATGACCAACCTGGATAGTATATTCAAAAGCAGAGACATTACTTTGCCGACTAAGGTCCGCCTAGTCAAGGCCATGGTTTTTCCTGTGGTCATGTATGGATGTGNATCATAAACTTATAAAAAATACCAAGTTTTCCTGAGAAATGGACTATAGAAGTCCAGTCTCAAGTTTCATTTTTAGGGACAAAAACATGAAAAAAATTCAATAACATCTTTAAGCAGTTTAATTGATGTACTATTTTGACTACATGGGGATTCTTTAGAACTGAGAGATCTTCATCCATTCAACCCTCAAATTTTAAATGCTTACTGAATGCCAACTGTGAGCAAACCATCATAAGTATGGACACATTCTTTAACCCCTGGAATTACAGTTCACTGGAGTAAGTTAGGTAGGAACTGTATGTTTTAAAAAATATAGAACTCTGTTTATCATTCATGCTGTCAAACATGAAAAATATTTACCCCATAGAGTATTACAAGTAAGTATTTCTTTGGGTTTAGAAGTCTAAATTCTGGTAGGCTATGCAGAAAATGAAGAAATGTATAGCTTCACTTCATTATACACTATGTAAAAATGTGTATATCTTGACAGAGAGGTGAGAGTTGGAGTGATGGTATTCAACACAGTTTCCTGTGTGCTTCAAATTGCAACATAAGGGAAATAAATATTGCACACAATTCTTTCAGGAAGAAAGATAAGGGGACTTGATTCCATAATACAGCACTTTTCTTGAAGCTAAATTTAAAAGACCTAAGGCAGACAAAAAGGGAGAGATGTGTAGGGAATATAAACGAAGCAAATTCTGGTTTTATAAAATGATATTTAAGAGAGAAAGTCAGTGCCATGTCCTCAGATTCAAGTTAAGAAGCATCTATGCACATTTTTGCCTTTTTTATTTTTCAAGAGAAAGGGTTACATGCCAGAAAGCTGACAACAGAAGTGTTTGGAAATTCTGTGCTTTTATCTTGAAAATAATATCTAAGAGAAATGGAAAGACTGCATTTTTTATCTTCACAAAAGCAAATTCAAAAGATTATTACTTTTTATCCTCTTGGTGATACTACCATAGGCTTTAATTTCCCTCAAAAAACTCACCTTTTAAATTTGTGACTTAAGAGAATGAGAATCTGAAAGTCCACAGGTGGTGATTTTAAAGTTCCTCTTACTCTTATTCATAAACTGCTAAAAAATAAAATCTGGATAAGGGGGCTAATACACAAAAAAACCCATAATGCTTAGTGCTAGGAAAGGAGGTAGCCCCAAATCAGCTGCTGTAGCATCCTTATCATTATTTCCAGAAAATAGGATTGCAATGAATATCATTTTTCCTTTCCATTACACTCTAAGAAATTTACTATGAGATCATTTGACTAGAAAGCAAGCAGCTCACTAACACAGGATATATAACCTCCCTCAAAGACAGTGAGATCCCACCAGTGATCTGCAGTGTCTCAGCCTTTTGTTCATATCTGAGGTCTTAAAAAAATTCAGTCTTGAAGGGGTCAATTTGCTTTCAAGTGTGTTTTCTCTATACCTGGACATTGATTTATAAATCAGAGTGTTTGAAGCTTTGAAACAAGAGAGGACTATTCTACCATTTTCTTTTCTTTCATTTCTGATCACAATTCTGCCATGGAAAATGCTTTTATCCAGTCCTACTAAGGTCCGCCTAGTCAAGGATATGGTTTTTCCTGTGGTCATGTATGGATGCGAAAGTTGGACTGTGAAGAAAGCTGAGCGCTGAAGAATTGATGCTTTTGAACTGTGGTGTTGGAGAAGACTCTTGGAGTCCCTTGGACTGCAAGGAGATCCAACCAGTCCATTCAGAAGAAGATCAACCCTGGGATTTCTTTGGAAGGAATGATGCTAAAGCTGAAACTCCAGTACTTTGGCCATCTCATGCGAAGAGTTGACTCATTGGAAAAGACTCTGATGCTGGGAGGGATTGGGGGCAGGAGGANAACCCTGGGATTTCTTTGGAAGGAATGATGCTAAAGCTGAAACTCCAGTACTTTGGCCACCTCATGCGAAGAGTTGACTCATTGGAAAAGACTCTGATGCTGGGAGGGACTGGGGGCAGGAGGAGAAGGGGACGACCGAGGATGAGATGGCTGGATGGCATCACGGACTCGATGGACGTGAGTCTGGGTGAACTCCGGGAGATGGTGATGGACAGGGAGGCCTGGCGTGCTGCGATTCATGGGGTCACAAAGAGTCGGACACGACTGAGCGACTGAACTGAACTGAAGGCCTCCTCACTGCTGCCCACCTTGGCTTGCAGGATGCCCAGATTTCAGTCAAGTTTAGACTGCATGCTCTTCCAGAGACCCTTGCCTTTGCTCTCAAGCTCCCCTGTGTCTTGTGATCTCCCCATTCCCAGTGTCTCTTCTAAGCAGACAAGTCTGGTTTGCATTTGGGAAAATAAGATATTTCCATTTATCTCCTTAATCTCTTCCATGTGGCTTCTTCCTCCTTTCAGTATTCCCAGAAGCCTCTTCCTACCTTTATTCTGGGATCACTTTGCACACTTCCCTAAATAGACTATTGAAACAAAAAACTGCTTTCTGCTGGCGGTGGGGCTTTCCTGATGGCTCAGACCTTAAGAATCTGCCTGCAATGCAGGAGATACAGGAGACAAAAGTTTGATCCTGAGTTGAGAAGATCCCCTGGAGAAGGGAATGGTCACCCACTCCAGTATTCTTGCCTGGAGAATTTCACAGACAAAGGAGCCTGGTGGGCTACAGTCCATGGGGTTGCAAAGAGTCGGACACGACTGAGCGACTAACACTTTCAGCTGGAGGTGAGGAGTTAAGGATTGCTTAGGATTTTAGAAACACAATCCTAAGCTTCTTTTTCCTTGCCTAGGAAGAAGAAAGCAGATATTAATACCACTTGCTTATTTTAGTAATAACTCATTTTGTACATGGGCCTCCCACGCAGCACAGTGGTAGAGAATCCACCTGCCAATGCAGGAGATACAAAAGATGCAGGTTCCATCTCTGGATTGGGAAAATCCCCTGGAGGAGGACACAGCAACCCACTACAGTATTCTTGCCTGGAAAATCCCATGAACTAAGGAGCCTGGCAGGCTACAGTCCTTGGGGTTTTAAAGAGTTGGATGTGACTGAGCAGTTAAGCATACACAACACTCATTGTACATACGTGGAATATATGTTTCTCATCTCTAACCAAGTTTCTGATCTCAATTCCTTTTTTTTTTTGGATCATTAAGGTGATATGAAACAATTACTGTGGGTTCCTAGGGAGTAATTCTGATCTAATCTGAACCCTCCACTCATTTCCTGTATTGTCATTTCCTGAATTGTGCTGGGATGTCTGTGTCTTGTTTCAGGCTTCTTATTACTAACTCTGTATTCCTACCTTTGCATTTACTCAAACTTAATCTTAAGAACAGATTTGTTTTTAGCTGTTTGATTTCCATAGTGCTTTGATTCCCTTAAGACAGATCGCCGGGTTAATTCTGAGATAGTTAAAGGGACACTTCTGTGCTTCAGATAAACTTTTTAGTCAGTCCTTTCTGGATTCAAAGTGCACTTATGTTGCATATTGCAATTGTGACTTTTGGATAGTGGGTCTTAAATAGGGGTGAGTTTTGCCTGTGAGGGGACATCCAGCAGGCATTCTGATTCTCATGACCCAGGGGTGCTACTGGCATCTGGTAGGTAGAGACCAAAGATGCTGTGAGACATCCTGCAGTGCTCAGGATGGCCCCTCCCCACATCTCCAACAACAATCTTATGGAGTTTGCTTAACCTTTCTAGACTTAGTTTCCTCTTCTGTGAAACAGAGATAACAATATCTACTTACAGGTTTGTTGTGCAGCAACACTTAGATAACACTATAAACAGAGTGAAACTAAATAGATGGAAGTTATAAATATTGCTGCTGAATAATATTAGAGCTGGATGGATTTTGCAAGCATGTTGACCAATGTTTCCAATGCCCTTGGCTTTGTTTTTACACTGGTCACTGCTCAGGTGACCACTTCTGGGCAGGACTTGAACTGCTTCCCTTCAGTGCAACCTGAGAGCACTGTATTTCAGACTTCTCTTCACACCTGATCGCTGGTGTCCTGAACAGGGCTTCTCTGACAGCTGAGGGGACACGTGGGACCCTGTTCTGCACTCTTGCATTTGTAAGCCTGAAATGTGGGGCCTTTAGCACCCTTAGGGCCACTCTAGATTGATGAGACACTGAGCTGATGAATAAATGTATCCTTCCCCTTTCAGTCCTCCTGATGGACTATACTCTGAGATGGCTCATTTCCAGAAATTCCCAGAAGGTTCTGAGCACCAGTCATGCGAAGCTGTGGCCGATTTGACACCATACAGGTCCTCCTATTGGCTTTTTTCCTTTTCTGTTTCACTCCTCTTGCTCTCTAAGATCACTTCCTAAATAAATTGCTTACATGTAGGCTTTGTTTTTTTCCTAGATTCTGTTTTCAGGAAACTCTATCGGTGACACTTCTCATACATGAGGTAGGGAAATGGAGGTTCAAAAGGTGAGGCAACTTATCAAAGGTGGTACAGTTACTCCTAAAGTCAATATTAGAGACAACACACCCTGATACTTTTATGGTGCTCTAGCCACCACATTATAATTTCTCTCCACATTATGCTTTGGCTCAGCTTATCAATGCTATTTATATGCTAACTGTTTTGGTTATTATTAGGGACTGTTAAAATATGAGAGGGAGGCATATGCTAACAAAATGTGTGGGTTTCTAGAATGCCAGCAAAAACTGTTTATGCCATGGTTTAGAAAATTATTTAAAGATTTTTAGGTGTTCAACCATATGGAATGCCTACAAAAATATAAAAATATATCTCAAGGTTACACGACACTTTAATATATTTATACATATAATTATGTATGTATGAAGATTTTATGTGAATAAAAACTTCTATAAGATTTGCATAACAAGAGGAATTGTTAAAAACTTTCACCAAATATCTATGTTATTCAACCTTCTACAAAAGCTCCAGGTCATTTTAGGACATGAAAAAGGCATCGACAGTGGCAAAAACAAAATCAGGCTGAACAGTGCTTGAAATTGTTAATCAACTGTGTTATTAAAAAAAAGGATCTAGAGGTCTTAAAACATCTATAATAAATCTGACAAGTTAAGAGAAGGCAAAAATATATCATTACTTTATGTGATATTTACCTTGGCTTGTCTATAGCGTTACATTTTCCAGAAGTTGGTAAGAGCGTGGTGTTCTTCTGCATAGACAGATCTTCTGTCACAATATAATTCACAGTTGCTTTTCACAAAATTTTCCCACTTTTCAAGTGGGAGTTGATGCATTAATCCATGTTAGCATTTGTGAAAATGCATGTGAACACAGTGAGTGAATCATCCTAGAGTCTGGATTACCAAGCTCAAGAACAGAAATTATCAGCAGGGTTTCTGCATGTGTGAGCTCAGAAAAGCATGGATCCTCAGCTTACCTACCTCAGGAAGCGTTGAATTTATACCAGTTACTCAGGATCAGGGATGATCTTTCATCAAACTGGTGGCTCTATTCTAAAGAGAGAAGAGAAATAGAGCTGGTTTTGGAGACAGATAGCAGCATGGCTAGTTCTGAGGTGTAGGTACCAGACTGCTGTATAATAGAAAGCATTCACATTTTCTCCCCAAATTGCCCAAGCAGGACACCACTTAATTGTATATTTTTGTTGTTTTTGTTTTGTTTGTGGACTTGGATAGTTAAGAGATTTTTGGTTGAAAAGTTGCCTCAGAACAGAGATTTTCTTGGTGATGCTGGCCCTTCCATCATCTCTAGGCTAGTTTCCTGGTGCTAAAGGCCAGGAATGGTGGCGGTAAGGAGATACCCTTCGTCCAAGGTAAGGAGCAGCGGCTGTGCTTTGCAGGAGCAGCCGTGAAGAGATATCCCATGCCCGAGGTAAGAGAAACCAAAGTAAGATGGTAGGTGTTGCAACAGGGCATCAGAGGGCAGACACACTGAAACCATACTCACAGAAAACTAGTCAATCTAATCACACTAGGACCGCAGCCTTGTCTAACTCAATGAAACCAAGCCATGCCTGTGGGGTAACCCAAGATGGGCAGGTCATGGTGGAGAGGGCTGACAGAACGTGGTCCACTGGAGAAGGGAATGGCAAGCCACTTCAGTATTCTTGCCTTGAGAACCCCATGAACAGTATGAAAAAGCAAAATGATAGGCTACCAAAAGAGGAAGTCCCCAGGTCATTAGGTGCCCAATATGCTAGTGGAGATCAGTGGAGAAATAACTCCAGAAAGAATGAAGGGATGGAGCCAAAGCAAAAACAATACCCAGTTGTGGATGTGACTGGTGATAGAAGCAAGATCCGATGCTGTAAAGAGCAATATTGCATAGGAACCTGGAATGTCAGGTCCATGAATCAAGGCAAATTGGAAGTGGTCAAACAAGAGATGGCAAGGGTGAACGTCGACATTCTAGGAATCAGCGAACTAAAATGGACTGGAATGGGTGAATTTAACTCAGATGACCATTATATCTACTACTGCGGGCAGGAATCCCTCAGAAGAAATGGAGTAGCCATCATGGTCAACAAAAGAGTCCGAAATGCAGTACTTGGATGCAATCTCAAAAACGACAGAATGATCTCTGTTCGTTTCCAAGGCAAACCATTCAATATCACAGTTATCCAAGTCTATGCCCCAACCAGTAATGCTGAAGAAGCTGAAGTTGAACGGTTTTATGAAGACCTACAAGACCTTTTAGAACTAACACCCAAAAAAGATGTCCTTTTCATTATAGGGGACTGGAATGCTAAAGTAGGAAGTCAAGAAACACCTGGAGTAACAGGCAAATTTGGCCTTGGAATGCGGAATGAAGCAGGGCAAAGACTAATAGAGTTTTGCCAAGAAAATGCACTGGTCATAGCAAACACCCTCTTCCAGCAACACAAGAGAAGACTCTACACATGGACATCACCAGATGGTCAACACCGAAATCAGATTGATTATATTCTTTGCAGCCAAAGATGGAGAAGCTCTATACAGTCAACAAAAACAAGACCAGGAGCTGACTGTGGCTCAGATCATGAACTCCTTATTTCCAAATTCAGACTTAAATTGAAGAAAGTAGGGAAAACCGCTAGACCATTCAGGTATGACCTAAATCAAATCCCTTATGATTATACAGTGGAAGTGAGAAATAGATTTAAGGGCCTAGATCTGATAGACAGAGTTCCTGATGAACTATGGAATGAGGTTCGTGACATTGTACAGGAGACAGGGATCAAGACCATCCCCATGGAAAAGAAATGCAAAAAAGCAAAATGGCTGTCTGGAGAAGCCTTACAAATAGCACTGAAAAGAAGAGAGGCGAAAAGCAAAGGAGAAAAGAAAAGATATAAGCATCTGAATGCAGAGTTCCAAAGAATAGCAAGAAGAGATAAGAAAGCCTTCTTCAGCAATCAATGCAAAGAGATAGAGGAAAACAACAGAATGGGAAAGACTAGAGATCTCTTCAAGAGAATTGGAGATACCAAGGGAACATTTCATGCAAAGATGGGCTCGATAAAGGATAGAAATGGTATGGACCTAACAGAAGCAGAAGATATTAAGAAGAGGTGGCAAGAATACACAGAAGAACTGTACAGAAAAGATCTTCACGACCCAGATAATCATGAGGATGTGATCACTAATCTAGAGCCAGACATCTTGGAATGTGAAGTCAAGTGGGCCTTAGAAAGCATCACTAAGAACAAAGCTAGTGGAGGTGATGGAATTCCCGTTGAGCTGTTTCAAATCCTGGAAGATGATGCTGTGAAAGTGCTGCACTCAATATGCCAGCAAATTTGGAAAACTCAGCAGTGGCCACAGGACTGGAAAAGGTCAGTTTTCATTCCAATTCCAAAGAAAGGCAATGCCAAAGAATGCTCAAACTACCGCACAATTGCACTCATCTCACACGCTAGTAAAGTAATGCTCAAAATTCTCCAAGCCAGGCTTCAGCAATATGTGAACCGTGAACTCCCTGATGTTCAAGCTGGTTTTAGAACAGGCAGAGGAACCAGAGATCAAATTGCCAACATCCGCTGGATCATGGAAAAAGCAAGAGAGTTCCAGAAAAACATCTATTTCTGCTTTATTGACTATGCCAAAGCCTTTGACTGTGTGGATCACAATAAACTGTGGAAAATTCTGAAAGAGATGGGAATACCAGACCACCTAACCTGCCTCTTGAGAAATCTGTATGCAGGTCAGGAAGCAACAGTTAGAACTGGACATGGAACAACAGACTGGTTCCAAATAGGAAAAGGAGTACGTCAAGGCTGTATATTGTCTCCCTGCTTATTTAACTTATATGCAGAGTACATCATGAGAAACGCTGGACTGGAAGAAACACAAGCTGGAATCAAGATTGCCGGGAGAAATATCAATAACCTCAGATATGCTGATGACACCACCCTTATGGCAGAAAGTGAGGAGGAGCTAAAAAGCCTCTTGATGAAAGTGAAGGAGGAGAGCGAAAAAGTTGGCTTAAAGCTCAACATTCAGAAAACGAAGATCATGGCATCCGGTCCCATCACTTCATGGGAAATAGATGGGGAAACAGTGGAAACAGTGTCAGACTTTATTTTTTTGGGCTCCAAAATCACTGCAGATGGTGACTGCAGCCATGAAATTAAAAGACGCTTACTCCTTGGAAGAAAAGTTATGACCAACCTGGATAGTATATTCAAAAGCAGAGACATTACTTTGCCGACTAAGGTCCGCCTAGTCAAGGCTATGGTTTTTCCTGTGGTCATGTATGGATGTGAAAGTTGGACTGTGAAGAAAGCTGAGCGCCGAAGAATCGATGCTTTTGAACTGTGGTGTTGGAGAAGACTCTTGAGAGTCCCTTGGACTGCAAGGAGATCCAACCAGTCCATTCTGAAGGAGATCAGCCCTGGGATTTCTTTGGAAGAAATGATGCTAAAGCTGAAACCAGTACTCTGGCCACCTCATGCGAAGAGTTGACTCATTGGAAAAGACTCTGATGCTGGGATGGATTGGGGGCAGGAGGAGAAGGGGACGACTGAGGATGAGATGGCTGGATGGCATCACAGACTCGATGGACATTAAGTCTGAGTGAACTCCGGGAGATGTGATGGACAGGGAGGCCTGGTGTGCTGCGATTCATGGGGTCGCAAAGAGTCGGACACGACTGAGCAACTGAACTGAACTGCACTGAAAGGCCTACTTAATTTTCCCAGGTGGCGCTATTGGTTAGGAATCTGCCTGCCAACCCATGCAAGAGATGTGGGTTGCATCCCTGAGGTGGGAAGATCCCCTGGAGTAGGATGTGGCAACCCACTCCAGTATTCTTGCTTGGGAAATTCCATGGACAGAGGGGTCTATTGGGCTATAGTCCATGGGGCCGCAAAGAGTCCGACAGAACTGAGTGACAGAGCACACAATGCCCCACTTAGCATGGGAGAAGAGCTTGTGTGTCATTCTGAGTAACCTGAAGTCTAGCTTAAGAATACTGGCTAGACAATGGCAGTTTTAAAGTAGGGGAATGACTTCAGATATTTATATTACCAATGATCAGGAGCTGACAAAACTCGTGCTGGAAAGACAGTTTTGATGTTATTGCTATAATATAACTAAGAGATGAAGAAAGATTTCACTTAGAAAGTGTAAGTGGGAGTGGTGAGCACTCATTCAATTTGAGAGTAAGAAACAATTATTTACTTCACTTGTTGATTGTATACTTTCACATGCTTATTTTATGCATTCTTTCCATCACTGTTGGCTTTTCCTCAGATAGTTATTATACTTTTAACATTTATTGGCATTCATTCATTCATTTACTTACCCAGCTATTTATAGGACATGAAACATATGCTAGATTCTTTACATTGCAAGAGGAAAGGAAAGGAAAGTTTACATGAAAATTGACCTGAGCATAGTGACAGATCCAGAGCTTGATTCCTGATTAAAGGAAGCTATAATCTACTGGAGAGAGTCTAATCTTTCTTTTAAAAATGGTTATAGTTATTGCTTCATAGAGAAAAATCAACATTTAATAAAGAGCCAAGAGAAGTGAATTCTATTTTGCCACTAAATTTCTTAGTCATCTAGATAAATCATTTCTCTAGTTGTGAGTCCACTAATTTATAAAATAAAGAGCTTGCAACTTCAAAACGCTAAGAGCTGTTCAACATCATTAGTTATTAGAGAAATGAATGTAAATCCAAGCTGCAAAGAGATACCATTTTACACCCACTAGAATGACTATAATAAATAAAACAAGCAATAACAAATGTTAGTGAAGATGTGGAAAATGTGACTCCTTATACATTGCTGTGGGAATATGAAATGATTCAGACACTTGGAAAATAATTTGGCAGCTTCTAGAAAAGTTAAAGATAGAACTACCATATGATCCAGCAATCCCTCTTGAGGTATTTACCTAAGAGAAGCAAAAAGATATGTGGATACAAAGACTTGTGAGTGAATATTTGTAGCAACATTGTTTTTATAGCCAAAAACTAGAAATAATCTTAATGTTCATCAAGTCAATATATAGACAAAATGTGGTAGATCCATATCATGAAATACTATTCAGCAATAAGAAGGAATGAACTACTGACATATGCTTCCTGAATGAACTTCAAAAACCATTCAAAGTAAAAGCATCCAGACATAAGATACTACATATTGTATGATTCTATTTATATAGCACATCCAGAAAAGGCAAATTTATAGACAGAAGGTAGATTATTGGTTACTTGAGCTTATGGGTAGGATAAGAGTTTAAACGGGCATGAAGGATCTTGTGCGGGGGATGAAATGTTCTAAAACTGACTTAAGATCATGGTTGTACCACTCAGCAAAGTTATTAAGAATCACTGAATTATAAACTCCAAAAGGATGAATTTTGTGATTTGTAAAATACGCCTCAGTAAAGTTGTGTGAAATATGCTAAAAGCAATGCAGGTGGCCTCTGATTCCAGTATCCTTTAAGAGATTTGAAGACAAGAGGCCCAGTAGGGCCAGAGTCAGCACATTTTCTGAACATAATTTCAGTATTCTTGCGTAGAACTACTTACTTTTTCTTCATGTCATTTCATAATGTGATCTGATGTGTTTTGCCTCAGACTTTGTATTTCATACCCACGGGCACCACGTCTTCTTTTGTTTTTTAGAGAGGATAAAGGCCATCTGTGGATGTAAGAGTTGACCTGGAGTACATTATAGGGCTAACTCTATCTGGAACAAGAACTTCATGCCATTTAACAAAAGTTGACTGCTTAAATAGCTAAGGAAATTGCAAACAAAAAGAACTAGCACCTTCAGAGCCACCCAGGAATTTTATGCAGATTGTCTTTAGATGCTATTCACTGTAAATTGATTAGTAAATTTCATTGATGTTTTCATCTTAATTTTGCTTTGCAGTCACTTTTTCTTTTAAAGTTTTTTTTTTTTTTTTTTTAAGCTCTCTTCATTTACTAACTAAATTCATGCTAACTCTTTAGGTGTTTTATTCTTGTCTATTTTATCTATTCTCTTTTGATTTTTTTTTTCCTTTTTGAAATTCTTGATTCCTTTTCTTGACAGTAGTATTTAACTATGAAAATCCTTTCAAAATATAAACTGCACTAGGGGAAAGTATTGGATTGGTCAGATGTTCATTTGTGTATTTCCATAAGATGGCACAGAAAAATCTGAATGAACTTTTTGGCCAACTCAATGTTATGAGGCAAAATAGAATCTCAGGAAATCAATTTACTTTTTTTTTCTCAAGTGCTTGTTGATATATGACTCAAGTAAAATCAAACACTACAAAGATTTTAACAATTGCTTATTGAATGCATTTTCTATGCAGATTATATGCTTGAATAGGTAAGATGATTAAACATTTTTAAAGTGTGAAATCCCATTTAGCAATTCCTAATATCCTAGGACTCTAGGGCTTCTAACAGGTAATTCTCTTGGACTCACCTAAACTATTTTGCATTAGTTTGTCTCAGGCAAGTTTATTATCATAATGAAAAGAATAACAAGTTGGACTTTAAGGGAAACAAACCCACCATATAAATAGCAGAGGCTTATGAAGGCATACCTGAGCAAAGTCTGACTTTTACTTGAGAGAACAAGCAAACTAGAGCCTTGATGATAAAAGCAAACATTTACTAATTGTGTATTATGTGCTGGAACATCAGATACTAACTTATTTAATTTTCTGAATATCGTAGATATGCGAACTGAAGCAAAGACGTGTAAAGAAATTTGCCCAAGGGCTTCCTTTGTGGCTCAGCTGGTAAAGAATACTGCAATGTGGGAGACCTGGGTTTGTTACCTGGGTTGGGAAGATCCCCTGCAGAAAGGAAAGGCTACCCACTCCAGTATTCTGGCCTGGAGAATTATATGGATTCTGTAGTCCATGGGGTTGCAAAGAGTCAGCTATGACTGAGTGACTTTCACTTTTTAATTTTTTTTTTTAACATGCTGCTGCTGCTAAGTCACTTCAGTCGTATATGACTCTGTGCGACCCCATAGACGGCAGCCCACCAGGCTCCCCCATCCCTGGGATTCTCCAGGCAATGGACAAAGCTGGGATTTGAACCCAGGCACCCTGGCTCCAGGCCTTTGTGCCTAACTGTAACATTATCCTGCTATGCTAAGTAGATGAGATTCTGCACATCATACAGAGTAGGTGTTTAGGAGACACTTAAAGAATAACAAAACTAACCACCATGTAATTTGGAAGTATGCTATTGCTACTGGAAGTGTTCTACTAGAAGTATAATTTTACAAATTGCAAAAGAGAACAATGCCTTCAATAATCTTATGGAAACTAATTTACTTAGAATCCTCTAACAAGCCATACTTTTAATTAAATATGTTTACCATAAAAATTTTGATATCAAATATTTAGAAAATTTACCTTGCATGCAATTTTATTAGGAAGCTATTGAGGTATCAGTTCAGTTCAGTTCAGTC
>SJYX01017376.1:0-29092 GCA_006410675.1 Oreotragus oreotragus
TGTTGTATGCCAAGGTCTGCAGTGAAAGCTGTTGGTGAAGTCCCTGACCTCATGGAGTTTACACCCTAGAAGGGACCTTTATTTCAATTCATAAATAAACCACTTGCCGTGAAAGTGCCTGAATCCTGTTCCCTGTCATTCAGGAATTCTAAATGCAGTGTATATTTTTTAATTCGGTTTGCAACCTTGTGTCCATTTACCAGCCATAATGTTAGACAAGGCAAGGCTTTCTCTTTTGAACTCTCAGTAGAGTATGTGATTTAATTTTGGAACTGGAACCGACTTCAGCGATTCTGTAGTTCGATGTTTACCTTTTTGGACCCCAGGGATCACCTTAACAATAAGAGTTTCTTTAAGCATTGACCCTGGGATTACCTCTGAAAAGGAGGATGCAGGAGTGGCAAGGGAATGTGGAGTAGGGGAATGGAGTTCTGGATTAAAAGACTTTCTTCTCATCTGCGTCTTTGTACAGTCTGAATTTTTCCCGGTGTTTCAATTAAGTTTTTTTTTTAAGAGCCCAAGTTTTTTTTTTAAGTTAACTCACATGAATAAATAAACAGCAAGAAAGGAAACAAACTTAATCCATATCAGATGTAGTACTGTAGCTGGTACTCAGCAAAATATGTAACTTTCCATAATTTTCCTAAACATTCACCGCATTCCCCAGAAGGTGATCAAAAAATCCAGGATTCCTCAAAGCAAAATTTAAACTGCCTCACCACTCACCAGCCTCTTGTGGCCAGACTGTGTCTCCTTCCTGGTGTTTTTTTCCCGACAAACAGCATAGCAGCCTGGAACATATTAAATAGTAAGGATAGTAAACTGAAAATATTTGTCAAAGGAAGATTTGGATGAAACCCCGATCCAACTAAACTGAACCATTAGACAAATAAAGAGGCTCAGGGCAGTTTCTTGACTTGCTAATATAAAATGGTAGAAAAATAACACAGTTGCATCATACAGTCATCTAACATTCTCAGATTCAGTTATGCATTTGGCAGAAAGAGAGAGGAAATTAAAGTTAAGTTACAGGGCACCAGTCCCACTTGAAAATTTCCTGAGGGTGTATTTCTCCCAGCTCTCCTTCAGAGGGTCTTTGTTCTCACGCGCCTCCTAAATGTTAGCATTTAACTGCACTCACACAGAGTTTAAGGAACTTGTACGTACTTTTCATCGCGCTCATTTTTAACTTTACTTGCTGATTTATTAACACACTCCTTTGTAGCATTTAAGGTTTGCAAAATATTTTCATATGCATGACTTGATTTTGTTGTGTAGCTAATCTTCAAGGTAGATAATATTGGTACGATGTTAACAGGACCAGAGTGGTAGACATGCCTAAAGTCACCAGTTCTGAAAAGAATTGGTCTTCCTTCTGCAGATCTATTGACCTCTAGATTGAACTGACCTGTGGTAGTTGCTCCAGGCAGTGAGATCCTATAGGCCTTTCTCCCTATCCAGGGAGAAGTAAAATATCTGACTCTCTCCACAACCCCTTACATAAGAGTCCCCCCCTCCATTGTGATAGAAACCCTATGAATGGGATTTTCAAACTTTCAGATATCACAGTCTAACATTTATCTGTAAAATACACTAGCAATTCCTATGCTCTGGAAGTACCTTCTCTTCCTTTCTGCACACCACCGTCACTTTCAAGTCAAACTTATTGAACTCTATTCTGAGCTAAGACTAAAGTGTAAGGGAAATCTAATAGGTACAAGGTTTCATGTATCAAACTAACGGACTCTTTTTAATCACTAGGAATAGTATTGGGACACAGGAACAGAGGTACATTTATAAACTGTTGCTGGAAGAATAGTTGGTGCAGTTTTTCTAAAGAGTAGCTGGTGTGCTGTGTGCTTAGTTGCTCAGCTGTGTCCTATTCTCTGCAACCCCATGGACCTTAGCCTGCCAGGCTCCTCTGTCCATTAAGATTCTCCAGGCAAGAACACTGAAGTGGGTTGTCATGCCTTTCTCCAGAGGATCTTCCCAAACAGGGATAGAGCCCAGGTCTCCCACAATGCAGGCGGATTCTTTACTGTCTGAGCCACCAGGGAAGCTCAAAGAGTAGCTGGTCTTACATTTTTAAAAAGAGAGAGAGAGAGAGCTTAAAGATATGTTATCTTTGGAACCAACAATTTCTTTTCCTTTAGTGATTTTTTTAAGAAATAAACACCAGTATGTACAGAGTTTAGCGTTAAGAATGTACCCCACAAAGATAGCTAAGAGGAAATAATCTAAATGTCCTTCAAAAGACATTAGTTATAGTCCTTCCTTACAATGAAATATTTTGCAAAAATAAAAGTTATGGGGAAGAAAATTTAATCAATAGAAGTATTTTCAGTATATATGGTGGCTCAGAGGTTAAATGCGAGAGATCCGGGTTTGATCCCTGGGTCGGGAAGATCCCCTGGAGAAGGAAATGGTAACCCACTCCAGTATTCTTGCCTGGAGAATCCCATGGATGGAGAAGCCTGGTAGGCTACAGTCCACGGGGTCACAAAGAGTTGGACACGACTGAGCGACTTCACTTCACTTCACTTCAATGAAAGCAGAAAAAAGGCGGTATGTAAAATATCCCATGTTCATGAAAAAAAAATGTATAAAAATGCCTAGGAGAAAATGGAAGAAAATTCACTAAAATATTGGTGTTGACCCCTGATTATGGGTGCTCTTTTGTGTTCTTTGGGAGGGTTTTTTGTGTTTTCCAAATTGTCTATAATGAATACATGTTACTTTTGCAATGAAAAAAATTCCATAAGACAAAGTTAAGTTGCTGATGATTGATAATGCCCCACTTTTCTGCTTTAAGTGAGGCCTACAGTGCAGGCAAATCAAAGAGAGGAATGTAGTAACCTGGAGCTTCAGGCACTGTTGCAAGACTGGTGAGAGAAGGATCAGGAGGAAAAGCACTCTGAGTCATCAAACTAAAAGTAGGTTCTCTGCCTTTCACACATTCACAGACAGACTTCTTTCTTTCTTTCTTTTGAAGGCTAATTACTTTACAATATTGTCTTGGTTTTGCCATACATGGACATGAATCCACCACGGGTGTACATGTGTTCCCCATCCTGAACCCCCCTCCCACCTCCCTCCCTGTACCANTCTGAGTCATCAAACTAAAAGTAGGTTCTCTGCCTTTCACACATTCACAGACAGACTTCTTTCTTTCTTTCTTTTGAAGGCTAATTACTTTACAATATTGTCTTGGTTTTGCCATACATGGACATGAATCCACCACGGGTGTACATGTGTTCCCCATCCTGAACCCCCCTCCCACCTCCCTCCCTGTACCATCCCTCTGGGTGATCCCAGCGCACCACCCCCAAGCACCCTGTATCATGCATCGAACCTGGACTCGCGATCCATTTCACATATGATTATATACGTTTCAATGCCATTCTCCCAAACCATTCCACCCTCGCCCTCTCCCACAGAGTCCAAAAGACTTCTTATGATGGTACATAATGACTGGATTCTGATTCTGCGCACACCACTCCCAACTTGGGGGGACCTCTATAAGAGCCTATCACAATATTCACTGAATATGATACTGCTTTAGTTTTGGATTGTTTAATATGATTTAAACATTCAACTTTATGATATTTTTGTATTTTTTGTATGATACTTTTGTATTTATATTTGCTAATGTATTTGCTTCTGGGATGGATTCTTGATTAGCATTTATGCCCTTCTGAAGATTGATAATATCTCAGCTGAAATAATACGATGTCTGGGTTGTGCTTCAAGATAATCTGGGGGTGAGTGGAGAAGGTGGAAGTATGTATGAAACAAAGTTGGCCATGAGTTGATTGTATTCAAAGCTAAGTGATAGCTAGTAGGGAACTCAACATGTTACTCACTCTACTTTTCCACATGGTTGAAACTTTGATTTAAAAAGTACAAACATTTAAATTTTTTTTAATTTCAGTAAATGAAAATGTGATTAACCAGTCTACCTTGTCCAAAGTCCTCCTCACAGTAAATAGTGTTAAATTTTACTAAGAATCATTTAATTAATCATAAAGCCAGAATGGCTTATTATTAATAAGCCTTAACAGATGCAAATGAGACTCTCCAAGCTAGGCTTCAACAGTGCATGAACCGAGAATTTCCAGATGTTCAAGCTAGATTTGGAAATTGCAGAGGAACCAAAGGTCAAATTACCAACATCTGTTGGATCATAGAAAAAGCAAGAGATTCCAGAAGAATATCTACTTCTGCATCATTGACAGTGTAGATCACAACAAACTGTGGAAAATTCTTAAAAAGATGGGAATACCAGATCACCTTACCTGCCTCCTGAGAAACCTGTATGCAGGTCAAGAAGCAACGGTAAGAACCAGACATGGAGCAACAGACTAGTTCCAAATTGGGAAAGGAGTACATCAAGGCTATATATTGTCACACTGCTTACTTAACTTATGTGCAGAGTATATCATGCAAAATGCCAGGCTGGATGAACCACAAGGTGCAATCAAGATTGCCGGGAGAAATATCAATAACCTCAGATATGCAGATGACACCACCCTTATGGCAGAAAGTGAAGAGGAACTAAAGAGCCTCTTGATGAAAGTGAAAGAGGAGAGTGAAAAATTTGGCTCAAAACTCAACATTCAAAAAACTAAGATCATGGCATCCAGACCCATCACTTCATGGCAAATAGATTCGGAAACAATGGAAACAGTGACAGACTTTATTTTCTTGGGCTCCAAAATCACTGCAGATGGTGACTGCAGCCATGAAAGTAAAAGATGCTTCCTCCTTGGAAGGAAAGTTATGACCAACCTAGACAGCATATTAAAAAGCAGAGACATTACTTTGCCAACAAAGATCCATCTAGTCAAAGTTACGGTTTTTCCAGTAGTCATGTATGGGTATAAGTTGGACCAGAAAGAAGGCTGATTGCCAAAGAACTGATGCTTTTGAACTGTGGTATTGGAAAAGACTCTTGAGAGTCCTTTGGACTGCAAGGAGATCCAACCAGTCAATCCTAAAGGAAATCAGTCCTGAATATTCATTGGAAGGACTGATGCTGAAGCTGAAACTCCAATACTTTGGCCACCTGATGTGAAGAATTGACTCATTGGAAAAGCCCCTGATGCTGGGAAAGATCGAAGGCAGGAGGATAAGGGGACAAAAGAGGATAAGATGGTTGGATGGCATCACCGACTCGATGGACATGAGTTTGAGTAAGCTCGGGAGTTCTAAGCTCTGGGAGTTCATGATGGACAGGGAAGCCCGGAGTGCTGCAGTCCATGGGGTCACAAAGAGTCGGACATGACTGAGCAACTGAACTGAACTATTTTTAGGTTATTCACCCTGTCTGAAACAGATCACCAGAACTTTCCATTTTGCAAAACTGAAACTATATATCTTGTCAACAATAGCTTCTCTTTCCCCCTGCCTCGCAGCCCCTAATAACCACCATTCTACTTTCTGTTTCTGTAAGTTTGACTAGTTTAGTTTCCAACTCTTATAAGTGGAATCATACAATAATTATGTTTTTTGCAACTGGCTTGTTTCACTTAGTATAATGTCCTTAAGATTCATCCATGTTGTATGTAGCATGTGATAGTATGTCATTCTTTTTTAAGGCAAATAGCCCATTGTATAAATGTTACACATTCTGTTTATCCATTCATCCATATGTGGATGCTTGGGTTGTTTCTACACTTTGGCTACTGTGAATAAAGCTGCTGG
Source organism: Oreotragus oreotragus (assembly GCA_006410675.1). Taxonomy (NCBI): domain Eukaryota; kingdom Metazoa; phylum Chordata; class Mammalia; order Artiodactyla; family Bovidae; genus Oreotragus; species Oreotragus oreotragus. The sequence continues at coordinate 5,704 of SJYX01017376.1, forward strand.
GAACTTTGGTGCACAAACATCTGTTCAAGTCCCGGCTTTCAATTCCTTTAGATATACACCCAGAAATGGGATGACTGGATCATATGGTAGTGCCATTTTTAATTTTTTGAGGAACTTCCAATACTGTTTTTTATAGAGGTTGAACCATTTTTCAATCCAGGCAACAGTGCACAGGGTTTTAATTTCTCCACACCATCACCAACACTTGTTATTTTCTGCTTCTTTCATAGTAGCTATCTTCATTGATGTGAGATAATATCCATTTGGGGTTTTGATTTTAATTTCTCTGATGATTAGTGATATTGAACAGCTTTTTACATAGTTGTTGGCCATATGTATATCATCTTTGAACACATGTTATTACCTTTGATACAATGTCACATCAGCAGATCTGTAGAGAAAGACAAAGCCGAAGAGCAAATCTTTGAGCTCAAGTTTTGGAGAATGTAATTTTAGATTCTATATCAGGTTTGAATGGGGAGTTCTTACACTCAAAGAATTACACGAATCTCACAGTATGAGATCTTAATCAGAATGGGCCTGAAATATTATCTAGTCTAATCTCCAGCCTCGATAAGAATATAAGTAGATTTCACAGAGTAAGTTTACATATATTTAAAACACAAAATTAATTTATAAAACTACTAAAGACTTAATATAAAAGGAACATATCTATGAAACCACATTTAATACACTTAATTATAAGTACTAAAGGATATGAAAAAGTGGCTACACATTAAAAAATAAAACTAAAGGGAAAGCCATCAGAATATTTGCAGTACTCAACTCATCTCTAGAAAATATAATTATGCATAGTTTTCTTTTTCATTCCTGGCATTTTCTGTTTTTTTTTTCTTTTATAAGTGGAAAAATAGTAATATTTTTTCTTTTTTAATTAGAAAAATAGCTATTTTATATGTTAATTTGTTATTGAGGAGATCAACTTTCTCAAATGGTGGTCCACTTATCACCTGCATCAGAACTGTCTGGAGATACACTTAAAATGCAGATATCTATAAACTATTGTATATAAAATAAGCTACAAGGATATATTGTACAGCACAAGAAATATAGCTGGTATTTTATGATAACCGTAAATGGAGTATAACCTTTAAAATAGTGACTCACTATGTTATATACCTGTAACGTAATATTGTATATAATTATACTTCAATTTTAAAAAGAAAAGAGAATCTGCCACACACAAAACAATATAAAATAAAATGCAGATTCCATGACCAAATCCCAGGCTTCCTGAGTCAGAATCCCTTCACAGTGTGGCCCAAGAATTAACATTTTAAACAAATATCCACAAGATTCTCATGCATATTAATAAGAGTTTAAAAAAAGAGTTGATTAAGAGTTAAAAGCTAAAGTGCCTTCTGTCTGTACTCCATATGTTGGCTAGAATCTCTATACAGTTCTCCTATCCGCATACAAACAAGTCAAAATCCTGGTGCACTGGATTCTGAGGAAGTGTGGGCATGAATCCTCTTCTAGCAAATCTGAATTTTCTTGATTTCCTGGTGAAAGAGCTATCCAAAGGGTGTAACAACTCCGCTGTAGAGACCAGAGGATACCAAGGGGTTGAAGTAACCTTAGGTGGTCATTCAATAGCGGTGCTCATGAGTGAGTGGAGCCCATGCTTATGGACTGCTTGGCCCTGTTCATCACCTTTGTGTTGCCTTGCTAGCCCTCTAAACTACCTTTAACTGTTCCTCATCTGTGGAGTGGAGATGCTAATACCTATCTTGTCAGATTCCTTTGTTTTAATGATGCTGGAGACTGAAAGGCCAGAGTAATACATGCCCTTTGAAGCATATTTTGACTTAGACACAAAGAACTTCCTAATGATGAGTTCTAGTACACAAATAATAATAATAATAACTAGTATTCAGCTCTCATTATGTGCTAGATACTGCTCTAAGAACTTTATAATACTTAATGTTTATCATCCTAACAATCATATGAGGTAGCTATTATTATCCTTACTTTACAAGTGAAGAAACTAAGGCTCAGAGAGGCTCAAGGTTCAGAGATAAGAAGGAAGTGGTGGAGTCAAAACTTGAACCCAGAACACGAACACTTAACAACTTGAATACAGTCTGTCTCTACAAACTTATTTTCTCACTAATAAAATATACATATTTTATATCAGGCAGACTTAACTATTTTTTTCAATTCCTAAGAATATTTTTTATGAATCCTTCATGCAGAAAAATTGCTTTGCTAAGAAAATGAATGAAATTGGCATTTTCATATTCACCTAGCAAATAACATCCTTTATATCTTAAGCAAAAATGAAATGATAATCTATCCAAAAGGTCATGTGAAAATATTAATAAGCCATGGATGGAAGAGAGGGAAGAAGGAATTGCATCACTTAGGTAGGATGTTGAATCTATAAAGTGAATCAAGGAATTAGCCTTTTAGCAGTTGGATAGTATTTCAACAACATTAATGCACCACATCATTCAACGCATGATTCACCAAGGAAGGCTCTCCCCTACTCAGTGGGCATTTTTAGAAAGGGAGCAAACGCAGGCTGTTTCCTGTGAAAGGCCCTTGGGGTTTGTTGCCTGCTGCACTGTCTGCTGCTTCCCATCAGAGAGCAATTTCTGGGAGGGAGCATTACAATCTCTCCCCTCGGCCTACACGTTCCCAGTCCCAAGCAAGATTACTGTTCTCAGAGGTTGTCCCCTCTGTAATAAAGACAAGAAAACTGACAAAGGTAGCAAGAGCTCCCTCCAGGTTTTTACCTTAACCAGGTAGAAGGAAACATCTTCTATCAGCCAGGTGTATTGGAAGAAGGTGGCCACTGCCTGTAAATATTTGTTATTAAGCCCAAATCCTTCCATGATCAAGAAAATAAAAAACAGTTTACCTGTTGTGCGTTTGTGCTAAGTCGCTTCAGTTGTGTCCAACTCTTTGTGACCCCGAGGACTGTACCCCCCAGGCTCCTCTGTCCGTGGGTTTCTCCAGGCAAGAATACTGGAGTGGGTTGCCGTTCCCTTCTCCAGGGGATCCTCCCAACCCAGGGATCAAACCCAGGTCTCCTGCATTGCAAGCAGATTCTTTTACCATCTGAGCCACCAGGGAAGCTTCTCTTACTTCCAACTAAAACGCTAGGCAAAAGTATACTTAAAAACAGTGGTGCAAAAGAGACCTCTGACAAACATTCCGCCAACCGAGCCGTAAAAGAACCATCCAGTGCGTCGATATTCAATAATCCTTCGAAACCTTTCTCTCATGTCTCACAGAGACACTGTCGTCTTCAAGAGCAGGGAACCACCTATGAGGCTGCTTTCTACAGAAGCAACCCCGTGCTCTTTCCAGAAATGCAGCAGCTCCGCCACCTGCCTTCTCCTTCTTCACTGACCCTCCTTTACTCTGTCTTCGTTTGGTTCCCCTAGAAGCCAACAAGAACACACATGCCAATAGTTCATTTCAGTGTTGGTATCAGGAAATTCCAGCAGGGAAATACACAAGAATGGGAAGACAACCAATGAGGAGAGTGTTTTCAAGCACAAGAGCACTATGGGTAATGGGTGCTTAGTCCCTCTGGGGAATTCTGGGAACCAGTGTAGATCCCATACTTCTGAATTACTGTATCTGAGAAGCAAGGGCACTGGAGATTTATAAACCAGCTCCTACCAATCATTAGTTAAGGGCTGCTCCTGGGAGGCATTAAATCTCCCCACACCCAACCTCCATACTCACAGCTGGACCTCTAACCTCTAGAGAAAGTCACTGATAGGTGGTGCAGTTGCTGGCAGTTGGTACAGCCTCAAGGAGACATGGGCAGGGCACCAACAGCATCTGCTACCCTGTGCCTGAGAGTCCAATCCAGTACATGGAGACCCATTAATAAATGTCAGGGCTCACAGAATAGGGAAGAAGATCAAGAGCTCTGGAGACAGGCTGATTGGTTTCAAACTCTGGGTTCTTAAACCTCCCTAAGCATCAAATTCCACAAAGGATTGTTGTGGGGATTAAATAAGGTAATTCACATTAAAAAACAACAACAAACACCCACTATTGCGACTGACACATAGTATATATTCCTCCAAATGCTAGTTATTAATATTATTCTTAACACTGGATCCCCTTAAACCTGACCAGACCTTAAAATGTTCTGCTTGGCCAATTTGCCCTGCAGGAGCCCAGAAGTTCTAGTCTTGCTACTGGCACAGCATTTACACTGACGTCAGCAAGTAGAACAGTGAGCCAACTAGTCTTGAAGATCGGGCCAGAGGGAGCCCTGAATTCTCATCAGAGGGGGAAAGGGTTATCTGAAGCTGAGTGGGGCTCAGTAGATCCCACAAAATAGATACAGATCTCCCAAGGAAGGCATAGGTTTCAGGACAGGACAGGGTCCAACTCATCCCCTCCATATTATTTTTCTGCCCAGCCACTCAGTCTTTAATTTTTTTATGTTTATGAGAAAAAGTAGTGGAGGAAAGAACTAGCACTTATCCTTCTCCATAACAGGTTTCAACACAAAAACATAACTGTGTTTTCAATAAGCAAGTATTTTTGGAATTCCAGAGTTCAAATAAAATTACACGGTTCACATGCTGAAGGCATTTTTTTTTCCCCCAAACTGGTTTTCCTCCCCAGTCAGTGAAGACCAGATTTTGGAAAAACTCAAACTTTCATTAAAGTTCAGCCATGCAGGATATAAAAGCTGGGTGGGTCCTGCTTAGATTTTTCTTTGTTGCTAAATATCTCAACCTGACAGCAAGAACAGATTTTGGAAAGCGGTACACAGGGCATGGAGAGAGCTATGAGGCCACATAAGGCCAAAAAAAAAAAAAAAAGGAAACTTTGAGAAGAAATGTATCATATTTTCCAAAAAGCAAAAACCACCAGTTTTTCAATTCTTAAGATAGTGTCTGGAAAATATAGTAAATTTGTTTCAGTAACAATGCTGTGTTCTTCTAAATTGCTCATTGATAATGAAGATTGTGATTGAATTTCAAATTTTTGAAAATGTCTAGCCACTAATATTTATAGGTCCTCGATTTTAAAAATGTTGCCTTCTTTAATTAAAATAAACACATATCCTCCAAAACCAATATTCAGAAGAGAATATCCACATGGAAAGGAACAGCTGGATCTTATATTCCCCTGTGTCTACGGCCCACGCTCAGCAACAAGAGAAGCCGCTGCAGTGAAAAGCCCATGTATCACAATTAGAGAGCAGGTCCCCCGCTCAGCAACTAGAGAAAGCCAGCATATAGCAATGAAGACCCAGTGCAGCCAAAAATAAATTAATAAATAAACAAAACAATAATATTGGTCTAGTCCAAAGTGATTGGTTTGATTCCAAAAGCACATCCTAATAAACTTCCTTACCTTAATCTCTGTCTTGAATCTAGTTCTCATGGCAGGTATCCAGAGCCTAGGTACAAATATCTAGATACTTAAACTCCTCAAGTATAGACCCAAAGGAATAAAGAAAGAGAAAGTCAAAGCAGCCAGTTATTGTTGTATGGAGAACTGTCTTATGCTCAGTTGACTGGCGGTTTTAGTGATTAATGGCTCCCTTGCAGGAGGAACTTTGTCTATCTCTTTCTTTTGAGGTTTCTGAATAATAACCATATTAGAATATAACTCAGTAAGTACCATATTTATAAAAAATTATAGTAAAAATAAATTAGCAAAAAAGAATAGAGAGATTTAGAAATGAAAGAAATACTAACATATCTCACTTTGTACAAAAAAAATACATCTCTGAAAAACTGGACTATGAATCATATTTTGGTGAGTTAAATTATATTTTAAAGTCAGTAGAAGAACTCACCATGTGAAGACTTTTATGAAAAATAGTTTTACAGAGAAAAGAATTGCAAATTAAAATCACTAACTTCCAATTGTTATTTTATGGAATCAGATTTTCACTCACTGAAATGATTTAAACTAAAGTATTTGTTATTTAAAATCTAAAGCCACAGCAAAACATCTAATATAAAATTGCATTCACTTCTGATTAATTACCCTTGGCCCAACACTTTTAGATACAGAGGGAGAAAAAGTCACTTCAAGTTAACATATTGTGATATTGTTCTTAAGAATATTAGCCAAATTCTTTTCCACTACTGGAACTTTATTGTATTATTTTTGCTCAAAATAAATGAATTGGCAAAGACTTAGTCTCTCCCTTAAATAATTTTAATTCTATTGTTATGTTTTGGTAATGGATTTAAACTTCATCCTGATGTCTCTGAGAATAGAGAAATGAAGGTTGGGAACTGACTTCCTCTTCTGCCAAAGAGTGTTTCCCCCCTAGATTAGTAGTTGCAGAGTAACCATGGATAATTTGGTACCAAATTTGGACAGAGGTTTGAAAATTTGTCTTTAGCTCAAAGCCAGCAATTCACATTTAAATAAAATGTACATTTGGATGCATTGCTCAAATTTAGATAAGATTATGTTATTCGGGAGGAAATCAGTCCTAAGATGACATCTATTTAAAGTGGAATGAGGAACTTCCTTGGAAGCTAATCATGTAAATAGATCTGTTATTACAAAACTACCTAAGCCTGCTTATACGGTATCATTAGAGGCAACAGGCACAAGTACCTGTCAGGAATGTCCTTTGGAGAGGAGAAATAGCAGATACTCAGATCCAAAATATTGAAATGAGCTCTCTTGAGAAGAAATGCAGAAAGACATTGTTTAAAAGTAGGCTTCTGGGGTTCATGTTTGGGAGTTCGTGTACACCCGTGGCAGATTCATGTCAATGTATGCCAAAACCAATAGAGTACTGTAAAGTAAAATAAAGTAAAATGGAAGCTCTAAAAAAAAAAAAAAAAAGTAGGCTTCTATAGGTCACAGGTCGCTTCACTTCTCTGGGTCTCTTAGGGTTATGTGAAAAGACAAAGAGACATTTTGTGTTCAGTAAAGAAGGTAGCTGTGAAGGAGTGGCCCTATTTCCTTATATGGAGGAAGTCCCTACAGGCCCATAGCTCCCCAGTTCCTTTCATATTGTCAGCTTCAGCTTCTCCAACTCTTGGGCCAGGTGTGTGTTTAACTCCACAGTGAATGTCACCATGGGTTTGGGAGGAGGGAAAGACTAGTGCAGATTCCAGTCTACCCTTGTGGGTTCTGGTATGTCCTTGCTCCCCCCCAACTTCACATCCTGTCTTCCCATTCTGTGGACTTTAGCTCTAGTATCAGATACAGGAACCACAGCTTCACATAGACAGTGCAGCCAGCTTCTGGAATTGCATACAGTTAAATCCCCTATAATAAATCCCTTATTGCATTAATTTCTCACAGTGGTTCTGCTTCTTCGAACAAACCCTGACTGATACCTTTGGGCTGAATTTTGTTTGTTTGTTTACTATTATAGAAATGCGACCATGAACATTCTTGTTTGTGCTTTCTGGTATACTTGTGCTAAAATCCCTCTAAAATAGATACCTAAAGAGTACATATTTCTGGATTGTAGGGTATTCAAATATTCAACTTTTAAAATAATAAAATTTTAAAATTCTTGAGTAGTTGTGCCAATTTATACTCACAGAAGCATTGTTTAAGAGTTCCTCTTGGACTCACAGACTTAGAGAACAGACCTGTGGTTGCCAGTAGGAGGGATGGGAGGAAGGGATATTTAGGGAGTTTGGGATAGACATGTACACTCTGCTATATTTAAATGAATAAACAACAAGGACCTACTGTATAGCACATGAAACTTGGCTCATTGTTATGTGGAAGCCTAGATGGGACAGGAGTCTAGGGGGGAATAGATACATGTATATGTATGGCTGAGTCCCTTCTCTGTTCATCTGAAACTATCACAACATAAAAAGAGTTTCTCTTGATCCAAGTCTTTGCAATTTCTTACTATTAATATACTTTTTAATTTTAACCCACCTATAAAGTATATATGGTTTCTTATTGTAATCTTAATTATAACATTTGTATGATTATTAATGAAGATGGAGAATCTTTGTATATTTCTATTCTCCACATTTTCTCTTCTGTAAAATGACAATTCATGTCTTTTACCCATTTTTCTATGGCATTGCTTCATGTTTAATTACTGATATACAGAAAGAGTTCTTCATATATTCTGGAAACAAATCCTTTAATGTAATATGCAGTGGTGCACTGGAGCTCGCTTGCCTGGTCTCATAAGAGTAATTTTGTGCATCTCCTCCAAACTGTGTGTAAGACATCGTTTTGGTAGTTTGAAATAGGCTATGGTGGGATTATTTCCTCCATGGTAAACATCAAACCCTACAAATCATGGCTTTTTCCCCTGGAAAATTAGTTTTAAAACATTTTACAAGCATACCACTAGTTATATATTTTGTAAATATCTATTCTTGGTTTGTGGTTTGTCTACAAATTATTTTGTGGGGCTTTTGAAGAACAGAAATCTTTTAATTTTAGTAGAGTCAAATTTGTTGATCTTTTCAGTTGTCAGTTTTGGATAAGATTGTGTGTGTGTTTTAAGAAATTATTATCTACCCCAAACACATAAAGATACTATTCTTCATTTTTTGGAGAAGGAAATGGCAACCCACTCCAGTACTCTTGCCTAGAAAATCCCATGGATGGAGGAGCCTGGTGCAGGCTACAGTCCATGGGGTCGCAGAGAGTCGGACACGACTGAGCGACTTCAATTTCAATTTCAATTTCACATTTTCCTTTTAGATGTTTAAAAATCAGCTTTCCCATTCAAGTCTTTAATACAACTAGAATGCATTTCCTATATACCCATGGGGTAGGAATCTGCTTTTTCCGCCTGTATTTCCCTAGCACCGCTTATTGACTAATTCTTCCTTTCCATAGTACGGTCTTTACCACTTCTCTCTCGTATTTATTTATTTTTGGTTGTGCTGGGCCTTCAGTGCTGTGCACAGGCTTTCTCTGGTTGTGGTGTGTGAGCTCACTCTGGTAGCTTCTCTTGCTGCAGAGCACTGGCTCTAGGCATGTGGGCACCAGTAGTTGCGGCACGCAAGCTCAGAGTTGCGACTCGCAAGCTCCAGAGTGCAGGCTCAGTGGTTGTGGTGTGCGGGCTTAGCTGCTCCACAGCTTGTGGAATCTTCCTGGACCAGAGATTGAACCTGTGTCCCCTGCAGTGGCAGGCTGATTCCTATCCACTGTACCACAGGTAAGTCCACCACTCCTCTTTCATACTATGTCCATAAATACATAAATCTGCTTCTGGAATCTCTACTATTCCATGAATCCGCTTGTCTACTGCAGCATCAGTACCACACTCTCCTCATTCTTACGACTTTATAACTCTTTCAACTCTTGAAATCTGATACAAGTCTTCCTACCTTATTCTCCAAAAGAGTCTTTGTTATATATCAACTTTTGTTTTATATGTACAAATTTTAGAATCAGCTTATCAGTTTTAGTCGGGGTTGGGGGACGGGAATCCCATGGGATTTGGAATTAGATTACATTGAATCTATAGGTCAAATTGGGGAGAACTGGCAACTTCACAAAAGAGTCTTCCTATTGAAATCTTTCACCATGTATTTCTGTGATAGGTCTTCCTTGATGTTCATCAAACAGAGTTTTGGAATTTATTGCACATAGGCCTTATGAAAGAGGTAGCTTATGTTTTTTTAATTGTTATGGTAAACTGCACTTTTTTTTTTCAAAATTGTATTTTCTAGCTCTTTTTTGCCAGTGCTTAGAAGTATATTTGATTTTGTATATTGGTCTTCTATTCAGCCATGTTACTGAGCTCTGCATTCATTACTAATCATTTGCCTGAAGATTCACTGGAATGTAGACAACTATACTTTTATGAAAAGAGACCACTCTAATACTTTTACCAGCTACTGCTTCTCCTATCTTTGTGCTCTGTTATTTCTTGTCTTACCACACTAGTTAAGAAATGCACTATAATACCAAATAGAGGTAAATGGACTTTCCTTGTTCCTGAACTTTTTAGGGTTTGCTTCTCATTTTTCCATCATTAGGGATATTGCTGCTAAGTCACTTCAGTCGTGTCCGACTCTGTGCAACCCCATAGATGGCAGCCCACCAGGCTCCCCCATCCCTGGGATTCTCCAGGCAAGAACACTGGAGTGGGTTGCCATTTACTTGTTGTATATTTAGGATGATCATATGTTCTTTCCTGTTTAATGTTAATGTGGTGAATTATATTTATTTTCTAGTATTTAACTTCATTTGCATTTCTGGATAAACCCAAAATTGCTCTAGATATTTTATCTTTTAAAAATAAACTCTTAAAATTAGCATTTGGGGTGATATACTGGACAAAGGGATGATTCACTTTCCAGGTGGTATGGAGCAGGTGGTACAAGATTTTATCACACTACTCAAAAGGGTGCATAATTTAAAACTTATCAATTGTTTGTGTCTGGATTTTTCCATTAATGTTTTCAGACTGTGGTTGCCTACAGGTAATTTATAGCACGGGAAGTGAAACCATGGGTAAGAGGGGACTACTGTATGAGACTTTTTGATTGCAGCCAATTTGATAAGTATAAAGAATACTGTATAAATATATTCATTTTCTACTAAGGAAAAGAATAATAAAAGTTATTTTAAAAATATTCAAGGATTCAAAAGAGGAAGAGACAGCTGTTTGGAAATGAGGGCAGGGGAAATCTTGGAGGAGGTAGCCCTTAAGCAGTGTCAGGGAAAATAGGTAAAACTGTGGCAGTAGATGCAGGCAGGGTGGCAAAACAGTCAAGACATGAGCAGTCCAGAGTGGGTGGCATGAGCAAAACATGGAGAGTGGAAAATTGCCTTACGTGTCACCTCATTTGCCTAAAGTGAAAGGAGCACATTCTGCGTAGTGAGGGAAACACACCTCATAGAAAGCAATGAATCCTTAAACCCGGGACTCCCAGCCTGGTGGCCCGTTACACCCACTGCGGATTTTGGAAACAAACAAAAAATCAGTGCCTGAGTCCCAGACCTCAAACCAGTTAAATTAGAATTTCCAGTAAGATCTTTCTAAAACTCTTCAAGAAATACATTTTTTTTTAGTTCAAAATTGAATTAAAATTCAAGCTTCACTATCTCTTTAAGAGAAATAACAACAAATGTTCTGTATCTCAAAATAACTACTTTCTACTTCCATGGGGTAATATTATTCACCAAGTGGGTATAACTCACAGTGAAGACTACTTACACACCAGTGATTAGGGGCAGCCAGCATGTCTGCCCCAGAATCCCTCCTAGTAAGACTGTGCTCAGAATGCAGTGAAGCGCTGCTCTGACACTAGGTGGAGCCCTGGATTGTCATTAGGTGAAAAACTCACCCATCAAATAAATAGAACATGGAGGTGGGGGGAGAGACATTGCAACCATCTACTCTAATCCGTAATTTTATGTTTTATTTTTAATTTATTTTTTATGTGTGCAAAATTTGTTACTTTTCAAACAAGTTATATATTCACTTGGTTCTAAACATAAAAGGTCAAAGGCTAAACATGCCCCTTCCATGGTGGATAGTTTCTGCCCTCCAGTTCCACTGCCACGTGCCTCCGCACCCGAGAGGCTCTTCTGTGAGGGTGCACTGACAGCATTCTCTGCCCTTGGGTTGCTGGTGGGGTTTGCACTGGCAAGAGATAGGAGGACAGGAGAAGAATGGAGTCAGGGTCTCTATTTAAACCCCAGCACCTTCTCTGCTGGGCTGTGGGTTCGAAGTCTGTGGCTTCTTCTATACCTACAGCTCTTTCTCTCTCTCTCTCTGGATTCAGGTAAGCATTATTCCCCCTGACCCTTGGGGCCCAGGCATGGTAATGACTTTCCCTCGTAGCTAGTCCAAGGGTGGACACACCACCATCCTTTGTTGGGTGCTTATCCCCGTCCACACCTTTGTAACTCATTCTTTCATTAAACTCCCTTTTGAGTGTACTTCTGCTGGTATCCTGATAGGTACAAGCTTCCTCTTCACATTTCTGTCCCCCAGCCACCCAGTCCTCCTGAAGCAATCAATTCTACAGGTTTCCTGTATGTATGGACTTCCCTTGTGGCTCAGCTGGTAAAGAATCTGCCTGCAATGTGGGAGACCTGGGTTTGATCCCTGGGTTGGGAAGATCCCCAGGAGAAGGGAATGGCTACCCACTCCAGTAGGTACTTAATCTCTTTCAGTTTCATTTTCCTCACAGGAGAAATGACCTATGTAAAAGGTTATTCCTTATAACAGCATATAGGGATGGTGGAAACAACCTAAATGTTTATTGAGAGGGGACTGGCTTTAAAAAAAAAAAAGGTCTGTACACCTATAAATGGAATATAGAGTAAGGTAGAGGTCTGTACAACTATAAATGGAATATAGAGTAAGGTAGAGGTCTATAAGCTTAAATTATAGCATACTCCAGGAGTACCCAACCTCTGGATCTAATGCCTGATGATCTGAGGTGCACAATAAATGTAATGCACTTGAATCATCCCCAAACCATCCCATCCATCCACTGGTCATGGAAAAATTGTCTTCCAAGAAACTATTCCCTGGTGCCAAAAAGGTTGGGGACTGCTGGCATATTGTATTGTTCTACAACAATATATGGCTGGATGGCATCACTAACTCAATGGACGCGAGTCTGAGTGAACTCCGGGAGTTGGTGATGGACAGGGAGGCCTGGCGTGCTGAGATTCATGGGGTCGCAAAGAATCAGACATGACTGAGCGACTGAACTGACTGACTGACAACAATATATACTAGAAATCATTCTATAACAGCTTATAGACCTGTACCTTACTCTTTTTAATGGCTGCATTATATTCCATTTATAGGTGTACAATCCCTTTTTTTTTTTTTAAGCCAGTCCCCTGTCAATAAACATTTAGGTTGTTTCCAGCATCTCTATATGCTGCTATAAGGGATAACCTTTTACATAGGTCATTTCTCCTTTGAGGAAAATGAAACTGAAAGAGATTAAGTACATTGCCTAAGGTTAATTCTCGGCAGAGCCCAAGTCATCATGGTCATCTGTTTAAAGGATGAAACTGCAGTGAGCTGCACAACAGGATCTGAATCTTACTAGGGTCCCTCCCCTGAAAAATTTACTGCACATTTCCACTCTCCTTAAACTTCCACCATTATACTTTCATTCCCAGTATGCTGGTTACAGGAATGGATTCCAGAGCCCCAACACCAGGGTAGTTTCCTGCTTTATTAGTAGTAGGCCATGGGACCTCAGACAAGTCACTTAGCCTCTTGGTGCCTCAGTTTTCTCTGAAATGATTCTTGCCTCATGGTGTTGCAGAGAGCAGCAGGTGCTTGGTGCAGTGCCTGGGGTACAGGAAGAGGCACATGAGCACTGCCTCTTACTGGTGGTGGTACTATCATTTCTTTGGTTTGAGGCTGTGCTCCCATTTGAGCATTCCAGTACAACCTGAGGAACTAACTCATTGTGTTTCATCAACAATTTGTCTTCCAAACTGAGATCACCGAGATGATCAGATCACTTCTTAAAAACAGATGTAGATGAAGAAAAACAGGCAAAAAATTAGGGAACTTGGGGCCTTGAAATGGGTCCTAAAAGAGAAGGGACTTTCTAAAGACAACTCTTCCCACCTCACAATTTGATTTTGGTTTTCCTGTTCACATGTATTTTAAACAGTGAGACCCACAGATATATCTGCCTGCTGGACATGCCCCCCAGATACCTTACAGTTTCCAAACTAGACCCACTGTTCACAAGCCCTTCACCAACCTCCATTCTTTACCAACAAAACCAACCCAGTTGTTCTCCCACAGTCCCAGAGCACATTTAGGTAAGTCCATTTTAAAGATCCTCAGGATAAGGGCTTCCCTGGTGGTCCATCAGTTAAAAATCTGCCTTTCAATGCAGGGGACATGAGTTCGATCCCTGGTTGGTGACTAAGATCCCATATGTTTAATGTGCTACAATGAAGCCCCAGTGTAGCAAAACAAGTAAATAAAATCTCAGAATCACCCATGACTGCTGTATTTCACATATTAGATGGCAAATTTGTTATCAAACCCTGTAAATTATTTCTTCCTAATAGTTTTCAACTTCATTCCCACTCTTTCCTCTTTATGTCCTCTGCTGCTGCTGCTGCTAAGTCACTTCAGTCGTGTCCGACTCTGTGTGACCCCATAGACGGCAGCCCACCAGGCTCCCCCATCCCTGGGATTCTCCAGGCAAGAATACTGGAGTGGGTTGCCATTTCCTTCTCCAACGCATGAAAGAGAAAAGTGAAAGTGAAGTCGCTCAGTCTGTCCGACTGTTAGCGACCCCATGGACTGCAGCCCACCAGGCTACTCCCTCCATGGGATTTTCCAGGCAAGAGTACTGGGGTGGGGTGCCGTTGCCTTCCCCGTTCTTTAAGGTAGTCTTATGTCCTCTAAGACTACCTTAAATCAGACACTTGTTATTTCAGTATTGCTGTTATTTCAATACCACTGTAAAAGCTTCCCCCCTTTCTCACCTCTGAAAATATGTATTGAGTGACTATTATTTATCAGGCCCTGAGCTGGCAGAGGGGAGGCAAAAGTGAACAGACAGAAGGATCCTAAATCTCACCCTAACTTTAACCTGATCCTAATCCTCAATTTCATTCTCTCTTCATAATCTGAAGAGAGTCAGACATTAAATAGATAAATAATTGGTTCAGGATAACAGAGATCTTGCTTTCTACTCCAGAAGGTCGGGGCTTCCTAGTCTGAGGGTTGCATTATAACCCTTACTTTGGAAAGTGTCTGGAATGGTAAGAACTGGAGTTGTGCAAGAGGAGGGGAAAGGAATTGGCCAGACCCTAAGGAGAAGGGAGAAGGCACGAGACTGGCATGGATAGGCTACTGGGAGGGGCAGACATGCAGGAGTTTCTATAAGTGCTGGGAATCTGACTGCAATTGTGCACAGTACTCCAAAGGTATTGAGACCTCTGCTGGGGGAAGCCTGGATGCATGCCTGTGGGAGCCTGGCCTGAGCCCTTCAGTCTCAAGGGCAGTGGCAGGAATCCCTTGTGGCAGACCTGTGATCAAAAGAGAGGACCGTTGTGGCAGTGTCTCTGCAACCTGCTGGGCAAAAGAGCCCAACAGAGGCTACAGGACCAGCCAGCAACAGACAGTAAGCAGCACAGTAGTTACATGACCAAAGAGCAAGATGCGTCTCCATTGTCATGCCAATACGTAGGCCCTAGGGCCCAACATGACCCATTTGGGGATGGGAGGTAATAACTGCAGTTTCCTCCATGTAAGGCAATAAAATGCTGACTTCATGTCATGAGCCTTATGCCATGAGCCGTTTCTAGAAGGCCAAACAGGCTAATTAATTTGTTCTTTCTTCAAAAGAAAGTGATCCAAAAAGGAAATAAATATATTTTAAAAAATCACCAATTAGTTGTGTTATCACAAGCAGGCCAGGAGTCCCCTATGGGTCTCAGTTTCCCTATCTTTAAAATGTGGGGGATGATGCTAAAAGAGTTCCAGCTCTACCATCCCAAGGTTTTTTATGATGTCTCCTCCAAAGAACAGAATTGTTAATACAATAACTTGAGAGTTTCTTTCTTGACTTTAACCATGTGGGTTGCCCTCCCAGCTGAGAAAATGAAAGCTGATGAGGTATTTACGTCATCAACAGAGTTTTTATAATTCCTGCTCGTTCCCCTTACACTCTTCCTGTAGATAAAATCTGCAGTTAGCAGTAAAGCTGAGGTGAGAAGTTGCTGTCTTCTTTGAGGGCGCATGACCTTTCTTTACTTGAGGCAGATCATGTGAAATATACCCAGGAGACCTTCTCACCTGTAGCTGTTGGCAGCAGAGAGGGGGAAAGAAACCTGTCAGTTTAAGAGGTTTTTCATGCTAAATGAACAAGAAAACTCACCTTTCTCTCCCCAGTGACAGTGTTAGTTTCTATTAAAGTCCTTCAGGGGCTTCCCAGGTGGTGCTAGTGCTAAAGAACCCGGCTGCCAGTGCAGGAGGCATAAGAGAAGAGGGTTTAATCCCTGGGTCGGGAAGGTCCCCTGGAAGAGGGCACAGCAACTCACTCCAGGATTCTTGCCTGGAAAATTCCATGGACAGAGGAGTCTGGTGGGCTATAGTCCATGGGGCCGCAAAGAGTCAGACACAACTGAGCAGGCGTGCACACACACAAACCCCTTCAGACAGGCTTCCCCGGGCAAATAGCCAGCTTCTCCTGTGGACCTTGGGAAAAGGGGTTATTAAGAGAATGCAGCTTTACTGAACTTGGCATTCAATTACTCAAGTGGGTTTAATGTGGGAGGAGGGTGGCTGGAAGGAGTCAATGTGATTTTCAACTGGTTGGGGGGGGGTGGGTAGATTGCTAGATGAGACTTAGAAACACAGACTCCAAGATAGAAGGCCAGTTCTTATCACTGGCTTGGCCACGTAACAGCTCTGTGACTTTGGGCAAATTGCTTTCTGTCCCTCATGTACAAAATGGTAACAATAACAGTATCTGGTTCATAGGATGATTGTGAGGATTTTATTATGAAGCTTAAGTGTGAGTTAGTTATAGTTGTAAAGCACAAAGAATAGGTCCTGACACACTGTAAGAAGTTTGTGGTTGCTACTGTTGTTTTTTATATGCCAAGCAACACAGTTTGCCCCAAAACAGCTTCAGTGCTTAAATCAGAGTTTGAAGTTTACAGCTTCAAAACTCAGCTTAAAAGCAATTCTGTATCATTGAGTAAGAAATTTAACAGCCTACTATGTGGTTTCCAAATCTGAGGTTAGATCACCTCAGATTTCCTCTGGGAACTGGGTAAATAACAACCCCCTCCCCCGCCCCCACCAAAGAGTAAAAATGTTATGGACACTCAGAAGAACTGTCTTACAGGTGACAGTCTAAGTAATAAAATCTGCAGAGTCAATCTTTTTCAAAAGGATACACCTGAACTGCTTGATAAATAACATTCTGGGATTTCTCTAACTTTCCTGAAAGGAGTTTTTTGGTGGGTCAGTATCTAGGCGAAGGCAATGGCACCCCACTCCAGTACTCTTGCCTGGAGGATCCCATGGGCAGAAGAGCCTGGTGGGTTGCAGTCCATGGGGTCTCTAAGAGTCAGACACAACTGAAGCGACTTAGCAGCAGCAGCAGTGGCAGCCAGTATCTAGAAAGTGCTTTCAGCTTTTCTTCAAGATGTAGAAACAGCAAACAAGGCTGTCAAAACCTTTCCTGGTTGGTTAAAAAGAAAGCCATGAGACAGACCAGGAAATCTGCACTGTTACCCATTGAAAGAAGTGATCAATAGTCACATAATTTCTTAGTTTTTGAATTTAACATTTAAGATTTCCAGAATATTTTTTACTTGCACAATTCCACTGAACCTCAGAGTGTAAGAGCATAGCCTACATTTGGTTTACCCACTGCGTGTGAGAACAGCTTTCAGGTGCTGATTTTCTCTATGGCTTGAAAAGTTACAGTAAAACATTGTTAAAGTTGTGCTGGGCTTCCCTGGCGACTCCGTTGGTAAAGAATCCACCTAGTTGGTGACAATAGGTGGATTACCATAACCTCTCTCTCTCTCTCTCTCTTTTTTTTTTTGACTTCTTTAAACTTTAATTTTTTTTTTCCCTAAAATGAGAATGAGGTTTTTAAATAAATGAAAGCCTTTTTAAAATGAGTATTTGCTATTTGGCCGATTTTCTTAAAAAAAAAAAAAAAAAGTTAATTAGCTTGCCTTCCTTTTAGAAATGGCCCAGGGAATAAAGACATGAAGTTAGCACTTTTTATGCCTTAAAAAGAGGAAACTTTGCAATTGCCCAATTCTCAATTCCAGCATAGTCCATGGGTCCTGGGCAGTAATCAGCAGTAGGTCTCATGATAGTGATGTGTCAGAAAGACCTCATTTCTACTCTTTTTGACAGTGACTCTTTATCACACTGATCACAAGTGCTGGTGCTAGATAACTAGACCAGAAAACCCCTTAGATGAAAAGATAAGGCCCCAGATGCTTTCAAACACCTCCCAATTTGTTTGTTGGAGATCTGGGGTTAAATCTTGGTGAGAGGTAAATGTAAGTTTGACGATCTTATCCTACGTTCCTTTGTGTGTGTGTGTGTGTGTTTAATTTAGGTTTTGTTTTGAATAACATTTTATCCTGAAGTCACATGGTAGCATACAGTATTTAAGATTCTCAGTTCCCTTTACTACAGAACCACCAGTTGTAGCTTCAGAAACTGGCCTTAATGAGAATAAGATGATATAAGAAAGCAAAGCCCAGGTTGGGTTTTGCACGGTATTGGGATGTTTCTCAAAGGAGTCTCTTCCCCAATGCCGAGGTGAACTTGCTCCTCCGGGGGAGGGTGACTAGCACTTCTGCACTCCCTTACTGTGTGGTCCCTGGCAGCTGTAACTCCTTCGTATCTGGTGCCTACTTCATTTCACAGAGTATCACGCACTCTCAGGAAGATAAAAGGTGTCCAAGCCTTGGTCTCAACTTCCAGAAGCTTCCAGTCTTATTGGAGAGACCTTCTGTGGAAACACTCAAGGAGCTCATGCAAAGCAGATCGAATGGACCCCATTTAAAAGATCTGTATCAAGATGCTTCTTTATCCAGGTTGTGCCTCTCTCGATAAAGCCCAGGCTCCTAGCGGTCATGGGAATCTCATTTTCACAATCTAATGCTTTCTCTGTTTTGTTTCTGACTTCAGCCCCTCTATATGAATGCATGTTTTTTTGTCATCAGTTCTTCTTGTTCTCAGGACCTTCTTGCTGATTTTAGGAGCCTCTAAATCTTATGACCAAATAATATCCTCAGATTCTTCCTCATATTTCCCTAGATCTGAAAAGACCTGACCATTTAGCACTGATTCTGGGCAGCCTATTTTTTTTACTGGTTCTGATGAATCTTCTAAAGGTGCTGACTATAGCCTTTATATCTTTTCACCAATACTTACTACCATCCTTTTTAGCAAAGTGGAGTTTTTAAGTCCTTGCCTTTTTATCAGCAATAAGCAAATTCCAGACCTCCTGCTTACAGTTCAGTTAATTTTAGAACTGAGTGAAATTATTGTGTGTGCTTTGCTTTTGTGCTTCATTTCTTTTTCTTATCATTTATCCATTCAACAAACATTTCATTGAACACTGAACTGTGACAGGCACTATGCTAGTAAATAAAAACATAAAGGTGAAAAGACTTGATTCCTTCCTCAAGGACACCACATCTGGTAGAAAAGACAGAAAATCAGCCCATATGGTACCTTTGTGTGAAACAGAAAAAGTCATCTCTGCCTCCTAGCAGAGGCAGCTCTGCACTAGGCCTCCACTGATACAGCAAGCAGAGAACAGGATGGACTTCAGCCCCTCTTGCTTTCTTGACCAGGGATCCTTGTCCTTGGGCACAACCTAACCAATCCTATGCAATAGCCCTAGACATGGAAACAGCATTTTATACTACAATGTGATGAGCACAGAGAAGAGAGGGCCTGACCATCTGGTAGGATGGGAATCTGGGGGAGGTTTCATAGAAGAGATTAAGTGTGAGCTGAGACACAAAGAAGCTCATTCAGTGAAGGGGCTGAGGAGCAGGGGGAAGACGTACAAAGCCATGCAGGTTTGAAGAACACGGCATGTTTGAGGCTTTATGAGTCACTGATGATGGCAGAGTGCCAAGTAGGGGGTGAGAGTGGAAGAGATTCGACAAGAATTGAAGCTGGAAGACACTATAGCAATGGTCTAGGTCCTTGCTACTCAAAGTTCTAGACTCCTCCATAGGGTAGCTTTGGCATTACCAGGCAAATGGTAGAAGTGCAGAATCTTGGGCCTCATCAAGACCTATTGAATCTGAACCTGCATTTTAACAGGCAGAAGTTAACAGAGTTGAAACTGTCTCCCTCTGGAGAAAAGGATTAAAGCTGAAAGAATAGAGCTTTTCCTTGTAACTGGATTGTTTTTCATTATTAGCTCTTCTGTGTGATCTCGCTTTTTAAACCAATGTACATGGAACATCTGGGGGAAAAATTAAGAGAGTAATTAGGAAATAAGAAAATAAAAGAGGCATGGCCATTCTTAACGGTGAAGAGCAAAAAAGAAAAAGGATAACTGCTGTGCTTCCCTGGTGGCCCAATGGATAAGAATCTGCCTTGCAATACAAGGGACACACGTTCAATCACTGGTCTGGGAAGAGTCTGCGAGCCGCAACTACTGAGCCCACAGGCTCCAAATGCTGAAGCCTGCAAGCCTAGAGCCAGTGCTGCCCAACAAGAAAATCCACTGCAATGAGAAGCCCTCGCACTGCAACTGAGAGTAGCCCCTCCTCGCGCAACTAGAGAAAGTCCGCATGCAGCAATGAAGAGCCAGTACAGCCAAACAGTAAAATACATAAATAAAAATCTTAAAAAAAAAAAAAAAAAAAAAGCCCAAGTAGGAAGGCAAATGAAAGTGATCTGTGAAGCTCTGCTTCATCCTCTTCTCTTCGGCTTCTTTTTGCCCATTTATTCTATTCAACCATTCAATTATTTAGTGTATATGAAGGTGAAGTCGCTCAGTCGTGTCCGACTCTTTGCGACCCTGTGGACTTCTCCATCAATGGGATTCTCCAGGCAAGAATACTGGAGTGGATTGCCATTTCCTTCTCCAGGGGATCTTCCCGACCCAGGGATCGAACCTGGGTCTCCCGCATTGGAGGCAGACACTTTAACCTCTGAGCCACCAGGGAAGCCCCATTTAGTGTATATATTGAGCACCAATTATTTGTCAGGCATGGATATCTGCATTTTCCTAGTAACTGCAGGGATTTCTACACACTTTCAGATCTCACAAGACAGCCCAAGAGATCCCTTCCCCAAGGGATCTAAAAGCCACTCTCTTCCCTGTGCAGATCTTCTTCCTCTCTAGCCCTGGGAGGGTCATCAGGACAATAGTAACAGTTGAAACTGGAAGGCTCTGGGATTTCTGTTCTTTGCTCAACCCTCTGCATGTGGTTTCCCTGATTCTTTTTCTCCAAGGGGAATCCTAAGGGGAGGAAAAAAATCCAGGTTCAAGTATGGCTTCAGGGTCTGTGGAAGATCATGATTGGACCTGACTGAGTGAGGGGCTGGTTCCGGTTTTGGTAAGCCACTGAGGTAAGAGCTGGGGTATATCCCTCTGAGCCACTGACTAATTTCCCCTCAAAAGGAGAAGACTAGACTGAAGTGTTTGAGGTGCACATAAGGGACCTTTGGGGTAGGGGAAGCAAAAGAGAAAGAAGGCTTTTCCTCCAAACTCTGTCTGGGAATTCATCACAGAAACCACTTAAGGCAAGAGTGTCATCATTCTGTGATAGAAAACCATGTTACCACAAAACACGGATGACAAAAGAAAGGTGAAGTGGGTGGCATGGTAGTATCTGGTGTGGTTTTCTAAACAGATTCCACAATATGACTATTAAAAGACCAGTTCAAATGCTTGCCATGAGTAAGTCGCTCAGCTTATGTGTTCTCTCTGTGTGTGGGTTCAGGATTAGGAGACAGGGGAAACAGGAAAGAAATATGCAAACATCAAGATTCTACCCTTGTGCTGCCTGCGCAACTTTAATCTTTGAGATGATAAAAATAACAGTCTTGCTCAGATTTGTGCGGAAAGAAAATACAGAGACCTCCTAATGCCTCTCATTTCCTTCAGAAAGTCTATAGGTACTAAAGACTTCTTTTAAGCAGCCCCACAGATTGCTTGAGTTTAAAAAAGAGAGAGGCAAAAAGAAGAAAGAATTTGTTGTAATTTGATATGTGGAGACCATGTTGAGGTTTAAATGGCTGGTTTTTTCTTAGAATAACCCGTGCCAAGAGTGTTGTAATTGAAAGTGAAAGTGTCGTTGCTGTCAAAGTGTGGTTCATGCTTCTGTGCCCACCCACCAACTGTTACTGGTCTACAAAGCCCTGTGTGGTTGCTGCTGCGTTATAAGAGGGCTACAAATAGTCAAGCTGTGGACCACAGATGTGCCTTTATATATCAACATGATTTTGCATGAATGAGGGATTTTTTTTTTTTGAGAGGCAAAAAGAAGAAAGAATTTGTTGTAATTTGATATGTGGAGACCATGTTGAGGTTTAAATGGCTGGTTTTTTCTTAGAATAACCCGTGCCAAGAGTGTTGTAATTGAAAGTGAAAGTGTCGTTGCTGTCAAAGTGTGGTTCATGCTTCTGTGCCCACCCACCAACTGTTACTGGTCTACAAAGCCCTGTGTGGTTGCTGCTGCGTTATAAGAGGGCTACAAATAGTCAAGCTGTGGACCACAGATGTGCCTTTATATATCAACATGATTTTGCATGAATGAGGGATTTTTTTTTTTTAAGCTTTAACTTCTGGGGCTGTATATATAAAACAACCTGTGTTTTAAACAACAGATTTACATTAGCCTTTGAGGCAACTGATTCCCCAGGACAGACAGATATGGCTCCTTTACTCCTATCACCCAAGAAAGATTAGTTGAGTTTGTCATGATCTACCTGAAACTGCTTTTTACCACTTCTTTTTCCTCTGCGGCAGTTTTCCAGGTGGAGAGGAAGTGTCTGAACCTGTGCCCTCTGTGTCATGGGTTTTAGTTACAATTGGAGGTCAGTGTCTACTGATGGGTAATTACTTATGTTTGCTTGGAAGCAGAAACATATCTCCCAATATGTTTTCCTTTTTAATTATGTTTCTCTCCCAACATACACTTTCCTCTGTGGTTTGGTGTAAAGAACTTTGTTGTTACATTAAACCTGTATTTGGACCCCAGGACTGCTACCTACTTGCTGGTTGTGGTACTTTGGACATAGGACTCTCAGCTTCCATTTCTTATCAGAGAAAGGTGATAAACTTACCTATTTCGCCAAATTGTTGTAAGGGCTTGTGATGTGTTCGTGCTTAGTAATGTCTGATTCTTTGTGACCCCTTGGAATGTAGCCTGCTAGGTTCCTCTGTCCACGGAATTCTCCAGGCAAGAATACTGGGGTGGGTTGCCATGCCCTCTGCCAGGGGATCTTCCTGACCCAGGTATTGAACCTGCATCTCCTGCATTGCAGGCAGATTCTTTATGGCTGACCCACTGGGGAAACAACCCCTGTAAAGGATTAAATGATATAATTTATGTGGAACAGCCCACACGGTGTTTAGCATGGCAGATTTCCCTACATGTTAATTTCTTCTTTGCTTTCATTTACGATCAATGCAAAGAAATAGAGGAAAACAACAGAATGGGAAAGACTAGAGATCTCGTCATGAAAATTAGAGATACCAAGGAACATTTCTTGCAAAAATGGGCTCAATAAAGGACAGAAATGGTATGGACCTAACAGAAGCAGAAGATATTAAGAAGAGGTGGCAAGAATACACAGAAGAACTGTACAAAAAAGATCTTCACGACCAAGATAATCATGATGGTGTGATCACTCACCTAGAGCCAGACATCCTGGAATTTGAAGTCAAGTGGGCCTTAGAAAGCATCACTACGAACAAAGCTAATGGAGGTGATGGAATTCCAG
>SJYX01017377.1:0-34719 GCA_006410675.1 Oreotragus oreotragus
AAAAAAAAAAAACAAACTCAGCATATGGAGGATTCTAGAAGAAAAGAGCACCAGGATGTTCAGCTGAGTCCAGTCTCTTGGCCATGTCCAACTCTTTGAGACCACATGGACAGCAGCGTGCCAGTCTTCCCTGTCCTTCATCAACTCCCTGAGTTTGCTCAAACTCATGTAGATCAAGTAGGTGGTGCCATCAAATCATTTCATCTTCTGTTGTCCCATTCTCCTGCCTTCAATTTTCTCAGCAACAGGGTCTTTGCCAATGAGTCAGTTCTTCACATCATGTGGCCAAGGTATTGAAGCTTCAGCCTCAGCATCAGTCCTTCCAATGAATATTCCAGACTGATTTCCTTTAGTATTGACTGGTTGGATCTCCTCAGTCCAAGGGACTCTTAAGAGTCTTAAGAGTCTTCTCCAACACCACAGTTCAAAAGCATCAATTCTCTGGTACTCAGCTTTTTTTATGGTCCAGCACTCACAACCATACATGACTACTGGAAAAACCATAGCTTTGACTATACAGACCTTTGTTGGCAAAGTAACATCTCTGTTTTTTATATGCTGTCTAGGTTGGTCATGGAGAAGGCAATGGCACCCCACTCCAGCACTCTTGCCTAGAAAATCCCATGGATCGAGGAGCCTGGTGGGCCACAGTCCATGCGGTCTTTAAGAGTCAGACACGACTGAGCGACTTCACTTTCACTTTTCACTTTCATGCATTGGAGAAGGAAATGGCAACCAGCTCCAGTGTTCTTGCCTGGAGAATCCCAGGGACGGGGGAGCCAGGTGGGCTGCCATCTATGGGGTTGCACAGAGTTGGACAAGACTGAAGCGACTTAGCAGCAGGAGCAGCAGGTTGGTCACAGCTTTTCTTCCAAGGAGCAAGCATCTTTTAATTACATGACTGCAGTTCTCTTGCCTGGAAAATCCCATGGACGGATGAGCCTTATAGGCTATAGTCCATGGGATCGCTAAAAGCTGGACACGACTGAGTGACTTCACTTTCATGAACTGGAGAAGGAAATGGCAACCCACTCCAGTGTTCTTGCTTGGAGAATCCCAAGGATGGCGGAACCTGGTGAGCTGCTGTCTATGGGGTCGCATAGAGTCAGACAAGACTGAAATGACTTAGCAGCAGCAGCAACAGTGATTTTGGATCTGCATTTTGGAGCCCAAGGAAATAAAAGTCTCACACTATTTCCATTATTTACCCATCTATTTGCCATGAAATGATGGGGGCAGATGCCATGATCCTAGTTATATAAATGTTGAATTTCAAGCCAGCTTTTTAACTCTTTGCTTTCACTTTCTTCAAGAAACTTTTTAGTTCCTCTTCCCCTTCTACCATAAGGGTGGTGTTATTGACATATCTGAGGTTATTGGTATTTCTTCTGGCACTCTTGATTCCAACTTTTGCTTCCTCTAGCCTGGTATTTCACATGATGTATTCTACATAAAAGTTAAATAAGCAACGTGATGATATACAGCCTTAACGTACTGTTTTCCCCATTTAGAGCCAGTCTGTTGTTCCGTGTCCAGTTCTAACTGTTGCCTCTTGACCTGCATGCAAATTTTTTAGGAGGCAGGCAAGGTGGTCTGTTATTCACATCTCTTTAAGAATTTTCCACAATTTGTTATGATCCAGAGAGTCAAATGCTGTGGCGTAGTCAATAAAGCAGAAGTTGATGTTTTTCTGGAACTCTCTTGCTTTTTCCATGATCCAGGGGATGTTGGCAATTTGATCTCTGGTTCCTCTGCCTTTTCTAAATGCAGCTTGAATACCTTGAAGTTCTTTGTTCATGTACTCTTGAAGCCTTGTTTGGAGAATTTTGAACATTACAGTGCTTTTTGAAAAACTATTTAGGTTTGAGGTGATGTGATCAAAATCATAGTTAGGAAGAAGTCCTAACTTGGCAATAGTTCAGGAACTATTGGTTCTTTCCCCTAATAATTCAGTGGCAATAGTTCATAAAATAGATGACAAACCATAGAGTGGAGTATAAAATTTAGAGGTATTTAGTAGACATTGGAATAGAATGAGTTCATCATAAATTGAATTTGATTAATGGAATAATATTTTATAAATATTTTTTGATATGTACTGATATGTTATTATGATATTCTGCCTCTGTAAATTTGCTTACCCATACTGGAGTTTTACTGTGAACTTGAAGTGAGGAGAAATTTGAATAGTATCCTAATATACATTAGTTTGCTGACCAAAGTCTGAATAGTTCAAGCTATCTTTTTTTCAGTAGTCATGTATGGATGTGAGAGTTGGGCCAGAAAGAAGGCAGATCCCTGAAGGAGGAGAAGGAGGAGACAGAGGATGAGAAGACTGAATGGGATCACAGACTCAACAGACATGAATGTGGGTAAATTCAGGGAGATAGTGAAGGATAGGTAAGCCTGGTATGCTGCAGTTCATGGGGTTACAAATAGTCAGACACGACTGAGACACTGAACAAAACAACAACAAGCATGCGGGGAAACAGTGAAGAAGTTGTGGGCAAATGGAATGAGATCTGGGTTTATTCAATGCTTTCTCAGATGTTCATTATTAGACTCACTGGACCTAACGGCATCATATATGCGAAAATTATAGAAATGAGTTTAGCACAAGAGTGCTTAGTTGCTCAGTCATATCCAACTCTGCAACCCCATTGACTGTAGCTCACCAGATTCCTCTATCCATGGAATTTTCCAAGCAAGAATATTTGAGTGCATTGCCATTTCCTACTCCAGATGATCTTCTTGAAACCAGGGATCAAACCTTCATCATTTGTGTCTCTGGCATTAACAGGCAGATTCTTTACCACTGTGCCACCTGGGGAACCCTGGTGGGAAATTAGTTCAATATATATCAAAATAGCAATCTGTATTCCAACTGTGTATTTTTATTTTTATTTTTATTTTTATTTTTATTTTTTTTATGTGTGGTCTTTGATGACTAGCTGCTTTTCAGGTTCTATGTATGTTGTGGCATGTATTAGTGCTTCACTTATTTATGGTCAAATAACATTCCATTGTATGGATATACCACATAACTGTGTATTTTTAAATTGCTACACATGATATTAAAATTTATTTACAATTGTAATTTCATTATAGAGACATTTTTAAAAATATCAACCCAAATTTGACAAAAGGTGTGAAGGACATGTCTTACATAAAAAGAAAGGACTGACAGCATAAGATTTTAAAGGAAAAATATACCTAAATTTTGATTTACTATCAAATATGTTGATAAGAAGAACATTCGGAATTTTGTGAGTCATAAAACTTTATCTCTAATTTAAATTACAAATTAATTTCTGCCAAATCTAAACGCTTTTTGAGGAATGAAGAAATCCTTATAAATATTTTAAATTCCACCAATCACAAGGCACAAGTGGAATCTTTAAGACAACTTTGTGTGAGTTATCTGCTGATTTTGCTTATGTTGAACCTTGAAATTATTTAGGGATATTTTAAAATGAGATCCACAATGTCTTCAATGCAACAAACCTTCAAAATGCTCACTTTTTCATGTGTGTAGCAGGATATGCATTGCTTTTATAGTAGTCATCAGTGTTTGATGAGAACTTCCTATTCAACTTATATCTATTTATCGACAAGTTTTAGATAAAGCACAGGACATCTATCTTTATTGATCATCCCTTTATTATTGCTCAATACATAATCTCTTAGTTATGCATACCAAATGACATGAGATGGATATCCATCAGAGATATCCAATTTACATAGAAATTTTATCCATTCTTTACTTTAAGACCCTGTTTATCTGGTTATTACTTTGCATTACAAAATCGAGACAGTCAGGTTAACTCTTATTGAAGTCATGCAGAATACCTTCCACCTTGATTTTCCAAAGAAAGCAGCAACCATTTTTGTAGCCTACAATTGTCACCTCCAATTCCCAGGAATAGGTTTTATCACGGAATTCATTTTCACTGTCTTTTCAAGGGTATGAGATTGCTTGAATTGCAGGCTGCAGGGGATCCCAGTAATTTTTCTCATACAGGAGCCCTGTGAAATTCACAGCCTGCATGAGAAGATGATTCAAGAAATGAAAGGGTAGCAAGGATTTCAGACTCACAGGGAAGAAAACTATTTGTTTTTAATTGTGTTTTGGTTTGTGTTATAATAGAAATCATTTATACTGTTATGTGATATGTACACAATAAATAGGTTTTCAGAATGATTAAACGCCTTAGCCTCACTTCAACTATTATTTTCAAAACCCATTTATTTTGGGCATAGTAGAAGACTATAGCAAATATTTATGAAATCATTTGACTCCAATACTATTGCTATGAATATCTTTAATATTCTCATATTTCATAAATAATATGCATCTGATGTTTAAGTGACAAGAATACAATTCATACCTTCTATAAATTATTCATTAATAACAAAAGTTTTTCTGATTTCTTATAGACAATATGACCTAATCATTTTTCCATTCTCTCAAAAAAGCATCCAAGATTTCTTAAAAAAAAAAAAATAAGTACAAAACAAAATTTTGGAAGAAAATTTGGTAAAGAGTCAGTTGAACTCCAAAGATGTTCCAAAGAATGAACCAAAAAGGCATTATAGTATATCACCTGTGAATGGCAAAGATGTTATTTGATTTTATGAATTTTGCATTCTTAAAAATATCAGGCATAATATTACTTTATGTGAAGAAATTATCTAAAGTTGTCCTTGAAAACATTTTCTTGATAATTTACTAACTAGACAGGAAAAGTTATAATTTTATTTCTCCTTATCACCATTTCTTCATCCATACACTGTCTCCTACATATGAACTTTCAAGTTATGAACTTTCAAAGATACAAACTTGTGTTTGGGTGTCTAATCACGTAAATTAATTCACAGGTCTGGTGTATATTGTCATGTGCCTGCATTCTCTAAAAGTGGTTGTGCTTCTGTGTTCTTACTGTACAGTTCTGTGTAGAATATAGTGCCTGTGTTTCAAGCCTAGGATATCCAGAAGCAAGCATAAAAGCAGCAGTGATGCAGCTAGTACTGCTAAGAAGTATCAGCCAATAACAATGAAAGGAAAATGAAAGTAATTGAGAGAGTGGAGCAAGGAATAAAAATGGTAGACATCACATAACATGAATCATCCAACTATTTGCATGATTCTAAAAAAGGACAAGATCATGGAACACGTGACACCTGCTGTGTCAAAGATGTCAAAAACGATGTTGAAGAAGTGTGGAAAATTGATGGAGGAAATGGAAAACTTCTCAATGTGTGGATGCAGGATCAACATCAGTGTCAAGTCCTGCTCCGCTTAATGCTGATTCTTTAAGAAAACTTGAAGAAGAAACAATGAAGAATCAGAGAGTGCATCTTTTAATACCAGCACAGCTGGTTTCATCAGTTCATAGCTAGAGTCAACCTTGAAGCTGTAAAAGTGACAAGATAGCAAGTGCAGATGTGGTAGCTGCTTAAGTATTTCCTAAAATGCTTCAAGAAATGATGGATCATGGAAGAACATGGTGGAGAAGCAGGCGGATGTAGAGTACATCTCTTTCCACAGATACATTAGAAATACACCTTCAGACACAGAGGTTCTTGCAAAACATCAGCCAAGAGCGAGCAGGAGTACCTGACCATCAGAAAAGAATACATAGTACCATGTAAAACTCAGTAGGACATAGGAATTAGGGAGAAAAATAGGACAGTTAATAGGACAGGACTGGTCCTCAGCAGGTGGGGGAACTGAAGCAGGGATCCAATCCCCACATTGGGGCAATAGTTTGGGTCAGAGGAGAAACTTTTGAGGCTGACAGTGAAGCAGCTGATCTAAGACAGCCTAAATGGAATGAGAATAATACAATATTTGCCACCACCATACATGCCCTGGACAGGGATGCTGGTCCCCTAAATGGCACAGAGGCTGGAAGCTGGATCTTAGGGATTGTAGAGCAATCCCAGGGGGAGGTCTGCTGTTACTGTTGGGAGACAGCCAATTAGACATGAGGGAGGAGATTGTGATGGGAAAATGCCCATGCAGGAAAGCCAGGCAGCCATGGAAGCAAGGCAATGCTGCTGAGTCATGCATAGTGGATGGAGCCATCATCATAGCCTCTCCTTCCTCACTCTCCAGCACTGATACCTGAACAATAGATAGGCTGGCCCTATAAACATCTGAGGTGCCAAACACCAGAGTTGGTCCCCAGCTAGGGGGGCCCCTTCATGTGCCTGATGTGCTGAGCAACAGAGAAGGACCCCAGGCAGGGGAGCCCTCTAAGTGCCTGAATGGGCAGAACAAGGGGGAAGGACTAGCCAAAAATGCCTTTTGATTGCCAGCTGCAAGAGGCTAAAAAAAGACTCTGATATGGCCATAGCTCCTGTAGCAGAGGCAATCCATGTCCCTGGATACTTGGCGCTGCCAGGGTCCCCGCAATTCAAGGAGCTGTGCCACCTTCATGCTCAATCCTCACTAGGGTAGAGCTGCCACAGGCTAGAAAAAGGCCTGAGTCTGTGCCTGTAGGGTCACTTCAGTTGTATCCTACTGTTTGTGACCCTGTGGACTGTGGTCTGCCATGCTTCTCTGTCCAGGGGATTTACCAGGCAAGAATACTGGAGTGGGTTGCCATACCCTTCGAGAGCACCATATTTCTTGCTGCCCTAGCCACCAACTCTCCTGAGTACCTGATGCTGCCAGAACCCCTACAACCCAAGCAGCTACACCACCTCCACACCTGGCACTCACTGGGCCAGACCCAAGTTCTCCGGGGCAGTCTCAGGAGCAAACCCCAGTGGACAATCTACATGCAGAGGTGGAAATAAAACCAAAATTGAAGCCCAGGGACTGTGTGGCTAAAGAAGAGGACCTAAAACTTTTCCTCCAGCTATAAAAACTGTAGATTAAATCCACAGGATTAACTAAGCAGAATCTGTGTCTGTGGAATATATAAAAGGACATTGAGAATTCTCACAAAAGAAAACACACAGGTTCTGACAGCTGTGGATATTGGAGGCAAGAACACATAGGAGTAGAATCAAATTAGAGTCTGAGCTTCCCGCACAGCAGGTCCAGAGACCAGCATAGTGTTGAAGGGCATGATGGACTGTGATTCCCAGTGAGGGAAATGACACTAACAGCAGACACTTAAGAAAAACATTTATTATTCTTATATTTTGACTTGCTCTGTAGTTTCTTCTGGATTTTTATTTTCTTTCTCTCCCCCACCCCCGGTTGCTGTAGTTGTCAATTTTATTAAAATATTTTATTAAAGTATTAAATTTATTTAACCTTTGGAGATTTTTTAATCACATTTTTATTTCCTTTTTTTAAAGAAAACTTTTGTTTTTAACATATTACACTACTTTGAAAAGTACAGTAGTATAGTACAGCAGCTGGCATGCAGGGGCTGGAATGTCAGGCAAGAAGAGTTACTGACAGGAGGAGGGAGAGAAGGTGGGAGATGGTAGAGCTGAAGGATTGTCAGCAGTAGGAGATGGACAGTAAGCTGCAATTTCACTCTTGCCTGATGTTGATGGAACACACATTCGTGTCTTTGAAAGTCTGCATCTTGAAGGTTCATATGAAGGGGACTTATTGTAATTGAGAGGCCTCAAACTGGGGACCTACATGTTTGATCGCCACATGTTTTAAAATATATGAATTAGATATCAGACTTTTAAAAATTGAAGAATTTCAAGTGGAAATCTAGATTTGGGGCAGCTCTTTACAAATCAAAAGAATTGGCATTGTTGCCACATACTAAAAATCTAGTGGAGCTGAAAAGGAGCTTTGTCCCCCACCTTTTTTTTTTTTTTTTTAAGTATCGTAACCATATTCTATAGTTTGCCACAGTTTCCCACTTGCTCACATCACTCCTTTAAAAAAATATTTATTTTAATTGAAGGTTAATTACTTTGTAATATTGTGGTGGTTTTTTGCCGTAACACAGATATGAATCAGTCACAGGTGTACATGTGTTCCCCCTTCCCAAAACTCATTCCCACTCCCTCTTCATCCCATCTTTCTGAGTTATCGCAGTGCACCGGCTTTGAGTGCCTCTTTTTATGCATTGAACTTGGACTGGCATCTATTTCACATATGGTAATATACATGTTTCAATGTTATTCTCCCAAGTCATCCCGCCCTCGCTTTCTCCCACAGAGTTCAAAAGTCAATTCTTTTTATCTGTGTCTTTTTTGCTGTCTTACATATAGGGTTGTTGTTCCATCTTTCTAAATTGCATTTATATGCATTAATATACTGTATTGGTGTTTTTCTTTCTGACTTACTTCACTTCGTATAATAGGCCCCAGTTTCATCCACCTTATTAGAACTGACTCAAATGCATTCCTTTTAATAGCTGAGTAATTTTCCATTGTGTATATGTGCTACAACTTTCTTGTCCACTCTGTTATATACTTCTGTCTCTACATTGGTCTTTTGCTGGCCTGTGTTTTTTTGTTTTTTTTTTCCCCCCCTTTTTCTTTTGTTTCACTTTCTCTTTTATTAAATTTCAATTTTCAATTTTTTCAAATTTATTATATTTTATACATTTATTCCTTTGTTTATTTTTCCTACTGTTTTACCACTGGGATTAATCTTTTATATATATATATTAAATATACCTCTATTAACTTTGCATTTCTATTCTTTCTTTCTTTACTTTCTTTTCCTCACCATGTTTGTTTGCTTTGTCTTTGTTACTTTATTCTCCATTTGGTACCTTGCATTACTTTTGTTTTCCAGTTTGTGCTTTAGTTACTTTTGTTCTTAACTGGTGGATATCATTTTTTATTTCCTGTCTTTACCAGGTAAATCTATTGTTCTTTAATTTTTTGGACTGTTTTCATTTTGCTTATGGGTATATATATATATATATATGTATGTATGTGTGTGTGTGTGTATTTCATTATTTTAGTTATTTGCCTGATTTTGTAATTGCCATTTGTCTGGAGTGCATCTTTTGTTTCTCCTTTTTTTATATTTGTTTTAATCCTATTTAATGCCATAATAAAACACCTGTGGAATCTCCATTCCATCAGAGATCAAGCCCTGCCTGAGCCTTTGGAGTGGGAGTAGAGATTCCAAGACCCTAGACTACCAGGGAACTCTTAACCCTAGGGAGTATCAAATAATGAGAATTCCCACAAAGGCAACCACTTGAATACAAGACATGACCAGTAGCATTCTATGCAAGATGATTCATCCAAACATCAAGCAACACAAAAATACAAACCCAATCATCAGCAGACAGGATTATCACTTCACTCAGCCCTGACCATCAGAGGGAAAAACAAACAAACAAAAACTCACTTTACCCAACCCTACATGAAGCTTACACAAACCACTGGATCAACATAATGAGGGCAGAAATTAAATGGAAGAAAGAATTCAACCATGAAGCCTGGGAAAAGGATAACTCCGAGTTTGTTTGTTTGTTTGTTTGTTTGCTTTGTTAAATAAAATGAAAAGGTAGAGGAGTACTGCACAAATGAAGGAAAATCCTAGAAAGACACAAGTCCAAATAAATGAACAAGAAATAGGCAAATTGCCTGAAAAATAATTCAGAATAATTATAGTAAAGATTATCCAAAATCTTGAAAATATAATGGAGAAAACTCAAAAATCAATTAAGAAAGACATAGAAAAATTAAAGACTAACAATTTAGAGGTAAACAACACAATTACTGAAATTAAAAATACACTAGAAGGAATCAATAGCAGAACATATGAAGCAGAAAGAAGGATTCACGAACTGGAAGATAGATGGGAGAAATAACTGCTGAAGAGCAGAATAAAGTAAAAAGAATGAAAAGAATTGAGGATAGTCTCAGACAATTGGGACAATATTAACGCACCAACATTCGAATTATAGGGGTCTCAGAAGGAGAGGAGAAAAACAGAGGGTGTAAGTAAACTTTTTAAGATATAGTTGAATATTTCCTCAACATGGTTAAGAAAATAAGCAATCAATTTCAAAAAACACAAAGAGGCCCATCAGGATAAAAACAAGGAACAATACATCAAGACACAACCAATCAAACTAACAAAGATTAACCATAAAGAAATAATATTAAAAGCAGTAAGCAGAAAGCAACAAGTAATATATAAGGGAAACCCCATATGTTTAACAGACCTTTCAGCAGAAACTCTGAAGGCCAGAAAAGAATGGAAGGATACATTTAAAGTACTGACAGGGAAAAAAAATCTTCAACCAAAATTACTCTACCTGGCAAGGATCTTTGTTTTTTTGTTTTTTTTTTCCCCCCCTTTTTCTTTTGTTTCACTTTCTCTTTTATTAAATTTCAATTTTCAATTTTTTCAAATTTATTATATTTTATACATTTATTCCTTTGTTTATTTTTCCTACTGTTTTACCACTGGGATTAATCTTTTATATATATATATTAAATATACCTCTATTAACTTTGCATTTCTATTCTTTCTTTCTTTACTTTCTTTTCCTCACCATGTTTGTTTGCTTTGTCTTTGTTACTTTATTCTCCATTTGGTACCTTGCATTACTTTTGTTTTCCAGTTTGTGCTTTAGTTACTTTTGTTCTTAACTGGTGGATATCATTTTTTATTTCCTGTCTTTACCAGGTAAATCTATTGTTCTTTAATTTTTTGGACTGTTTTCATTTTGCTTATGGGTATATATATATATATATATGTATGTATGTGTGTGTGTGTGTATTTCATTATTTTAGTTATTTGCCTGATTTTGTAATTGCCATTTGTCTGGAGTGCATCTTTTGTTTCTCCTTTTTTTATATTTGTTTTAATCCTATTTAATGCCATAATAAAACACCTGTGGAATCTCCATTCCATCAGAGATCAAGCCCTGCCTGAGCCTTTGGAGTGGGAGTAGAGATTCCAAGACCCTAGACTACCAGGGAACTCTTAACCCTAGGGAGTATCAAATAATGAGAATTCCCACAAAGGCAACCACTTGAATACAAGACATGACCAGTAGCATTCTATGCAAGATGATTCATCCAAACATCAAGCAACACAAAAATACAAACCCAATCATCAGCAGACAGGATTATCACTTCACTCAGCCCTGACCATCAGAGGGAAAAACAAACAAACAAAAACTCACTTTACCCAACCCTACATGAAGCTTACACAAACCACTGGATCAACATAATGAGGGCAGAAATTAAATGGAAGAAAGAATTCAACCATGAAGCCTGGGAAAAGGATAACTCCGAGTTTGTTTGTTTGTTTGTTTGTTTGCTTTGTTAAATAAAATGAAAAGGTAGAGGAGTACTGCACAAATGAAGGAAAATCCTAGAAAGACACAAGTCCAAATAAATGAACAAGAAATAGGCAAATTGCCTGAAAAATAATTCAGAATAATTATAGTAAAGATTATCCAAAATCTTGAAAATATAATGGAGAAAACTCAAAAATCAATTAAGAAAGACATAGAAAAATTAAAGACTAACAATTTAGAGGTAAACAACACAATTACTGAAATTAAAAATACACTAGAAGGAATCAATAGCAGAACATATGAAGCAGAAAGAAGGATTCACGAACTGGAAGATAGATGGGAGAAATAACTGCTGAAGAGCAGAATAAAGTAAAAAGAATGAAAAGAATTGAGGATAGTCTCAGACAATTGGGACAATATTAACGCACCAACATTCGAATTATAGGGGTCTCAGAAGGAGAGGAGAAAAACAGAGGGTGTAAGTAAACTTTTTAAGATATAGTTGAATATTTCCTCAACATGGTTAAGAAAATAAGCAATCAATTTCAAAAAACACAAAGAGGCCCATCAGGATAAAAACAAGGAACAATACATCAAGACACAACCAATCAAACTAACAAAGATTAACCATAAAGAAATAATATTAAAAGCAGTAAGCAGAAAGCAACAAGTAATATATAAGGGAAACCCCATATGTTTAACAGACCTTTCAGCAGAAACTCTGAAGGCCAGAAAAGAATGGAAGGATACATTTAAAGTACTGACAGGGAAAAAAAATCTTCAACCAAAATTACTCTACCTGGCAAGGATCTCATTCAAAATTGATGGAGATATAAAAAGTTTTGCACACAAGCAAAAGTTAACAGAATTTATTACCACAAAACTACTTTATAAGAAATGTTTAAGGGACTTATAGTCAGGAAATGCAAAAGTAGAAAAAGATATACAAAAATGAACCCCAAACACTTAAAAAAATGGCAATAGGAACACATATATATCAATAACTACTTTAAGTGAAATGGATTAATGCTCCATCCAAAAGATACAGACTGGCTGAATGGACACACAAAAAAAGATCCATATATATATGCTATCTACATGAAACACACTTCAGTCCTAAAAACATATACAGACTGAAAGTGAGATGATCGAAAAATATATTTAATGCATATGGAATTCAAAAGAAACCTGGAGTATCAATCCTCATATCAGGCAAAACAGTCCTTAAAGTAATGAATATTACAAGAGAGAAGTAAGTACACTAGAGAATGATCAAGGGATCAATCGAAGAGGAAGACAACATTTGTAAAAATATACGTGAATGTCGACATTCGAGGAATCAGCAAACTAAAATGGACTGGAATGGGTGAATTTAACTCAGATGACCATTATATCTACTACTGTGGGTAGTAGAAGATATATTCCCTTAGAAGAAATGGAGTAGACATCAGGTCAACAAAAGAGTCCAAAATGCAGTACTTGGATGCAATCTCATAAACGACAGAATGATCTGTTTGTTTCCAAGGAAAACCATTCAGTATCACGGTGATCCAAGCCTATGCCCCAACCAGTAACACTGAAGAAGCTGAAGTTGAATGGTTCTATGAAGACTTACAAAAAATTTAGAATTAACATCCCCAAAATATGTCTTTTTCATTATAGGGGACCGGAATGCAAAAGTAAGAAGTCAAGAAACACTTGGTGTAACACGGAAATTTAGCCTTGGAGTACAGATTGAATCAGGGCAAAAGGCTGATAGTGTTCCGTCAAGATAATGCCCTAGTCATAGCAAACACCCTCTGTCAACAACACAAGAGAAGATTTCACACATAGATATCACCAAATGGTCAACACTGAAATCAGATTAATTATATTTTTTGCAATCAAAGATGGAGAAGCTCTATGCAGTCAGCAAAAACAAGACTGGGAACTGACTGTGGCTCAGATCATGAACTCCTTATTGCCAAATTCAGACTTAAATTGAAGAAAGTAGGGAAAACCACTAGACCATTTAGGTATGACCTAAATTAAATCCCTTGTGATCATACAGTGGAGGTGAGAAATAGATTTAAGGGACTAGATCTGATAGACAGAGTGTCTGATGAAATATGGACAGAGGTCCGTGATATTGTACAGGAGACAGGGATCAAGACCATCCCCATGGAAACAAAATGCAAAAAAGCAAAATGGATGTCTGAGGAGGCCTTACAAATAGCTGTGGAAAGAAGAGAAGCAAAAAGCAAAGGAGAAGAGAAAAGATATAAGCATCTGAAAACAGAGTTCCAAAGAATAACGAGGAAAGATAAGAAAGCCTTCTCAGTGATCAATGCAAAGAAATAGAGGAAAACAACAGAATGAAAAAGACAACAGAATGAAAAAGAATAAAGTACTCTTCATAAAAATTAAAGATATCGAGTGTACATTTCATGCAAAGATGGGCTCAATAAAGGACAGAAAGGGTAGGGACCTAAAGAAGCAGAAGATATTAAGAAGAGGTGGTAAGAATACACAGAAGAACTGCACAAAAAAGTTCTTCATGACCCGGATAATCATGATGGTGTGATCACTCACCTAGAGCCAGACATCCTGGAATGTGAAGTCAAGTGGGCCTTAGAAAGCATCACTATGAACAAAGCTAGTGGAGGTGATGGAATTCCAGTTGAGCTATTTCAAACCCTGAAAAATGATGCTATGAAAGTGCTGCACTCAATATGCCAGCAAATTTGGAAAACTCAGCAGGGGCCATAGGACTGGAAAAGGTCCATTTTCATTCTAATTCCAGAGAAACGCAATGCCAAAGAATGCTCAAACTACAACACAATTGCACTAATCTTACATGCTAGTAAAGTAATGCTCAAAAATTTCCAAGCCAGACTTCAGCAATACATGAACCATGAAATTCCAGATGTTCAAGTTGGTTTTAGAAAAGACAGGGGAACTAGGGATCAAATTGCCAACATCGACTGGATCATCAAAAAAGCAAGAGAGTTCCAGAAACACATCTATTTCTGCTTTATTGACTATGGCAAAACCTTTGACTGTGTGGATCACAATAAACTGTGGAAAATTCTGAGAGAGATGGGAATACCAGACCACCTGACCTGCCTCATGAGAAACCTATATGCAAGTCAGGAAGCAACAGTTAGAATTGGACATGGAACAATAGACTGGATCCAAATAGGAAAAGGAGTATGTGAAGGCTGTATACTGTCACCCTGCTTATTTAACTCATATGGAGAGTACATCATGAGAAATGCTGGGCTGGAAGAAGAACAAGCTGGAATCAAGATTGTTGGGAGAAATATCAATAACCTCAGATATGCAGATGACACCACCCTTATGGCAGAAAGTGAGGAGGAACTAAAAAGCCTCTTGATGAAAGTGAAAGAGGAGAGTGAAAAAGTTGGCTTAAATCTCAACATTCAGAAAATGAAGGTCATGGCATCTGGTCCCATCACTTCATGCAAAATAGGTGGGAAACAGTGGCTGACTTTATTTGTTGGGGCTCCAAAATCACTGCAAATGGTGATTGCAGCCATGAAATTAAAAGATACTTACTCCTTGGAAGGAAAGTTATGACCAATCTAGATAGCATATTCAAAAGCAGACATTACCTTGCCAAAAAAGGTCTGTCTAGTCAAGGCTATGGTTTTACCAGTTGTCATGTATGGATGTGAGAGTTGTACTGTAAAGAAAGCTGAGCACCAAAGAGTTGATGCTTTTGAACTGTGGTGTTGGAGAAGACTCTTGAGAGTCCCTTGGACTGCAAGGAGATCCAACCAGTCCATCCTAAAGGAGATCAGTTCTAGGTGTCCATTGGAAGGACTGATGATAAAGCTGAAACTCCAATAATTTGGCCACCTCAAACGAAGAGTTGACTCATTGGAAAAGACTCTAAACCTGGAGGGATTGGGGGCAGGAGGTGAAGGGGACAACAGAGGATGAGATGGCTGGATGGCATCACCGACTTGATGGACATGAGTTTGGGTAAACTCTGGGAGTTGGTAATGGACAGGGAGTCATGGTGTGCTGATATTCATGCAGTTGCAAAGAGTTGGACATGACTCAGTGACTGAACTGAACTGAACTGAACTGAATGGAGCCAAAATGGGAGCACCTCAATACAAAAGACAAACACTAACAGACATAAAAGAA
The DNA here is from genome assembly GCA_006410675.1 of Oreotragus oreotragus. Taxonomy (NCBI): domain Eukaryota; kingdom Metazoa; phylum Chordata; class Mammalia; order Artiodactyla; family Bovidae; genus Oreotragus; species Oreotragus oreotragus. Next base: position 15,360 of record SJYX01017377.1, read on the forward strand.
GAAATTGACAGTAACACAATAAGAGTAGGACACTTAAACACCCCACTTACACCATTGGGGAGATCATCAAAACAGAAAATTAATAAGGAAACTCAAAATTTTAAATGACGCAGTAGCCCAGATGGATCTCATTGTTATCTTTAGGACATTCCATCCAAATGCAGAAGAATACATGTTCTCAAGGGCACAGAGAATATTCTCCAAGATAGACCACATCTTGGGTCACAAATCAAATCAGTAAATTTAAGAAAATTGAAATTGTATCAATCATCCTTTCTGATCATAATGCTATGAGACCAAATAGCTATTACCAGGGGGGAAAATCTGTAAAAATAACAAATTATGAAGATTAAATGACATGTTTTTAAATTATGAACAGGTTACTGAAGAAATCAAAAAAGTATCCAAAAATTTCTAGAAATAAATGAAAATGAAAGCAAAATAACTCAAAATCTATGGGATGCAGGAAATTAGTTGTAAGAAGGAAGTTCATAGCAATATAATCCTACCTCAAGAAACAAAATAACATCGAATAGACAACCTAACTTTGCACCTAAAACAGCTGGAAAAACAAGATAAAAGAAACCACAAAGTTAGCAGCAGGAAAGAAAGCATAAAGATCAGAACAAAAATAAATGAAAAAGAAATGAAAGAAACAATTTTAAAGATTAATAAAACTGAAAGCTGGTTCTTTGAGAAGCCAGACAGAATAGACAAACTTTTAACAATTCATCAAGAAAAAAGAGAATAATCAATTCAACAAAATTAGAATGGAAAAAGGAGCATTTACAACAGACAATGCAGAAATGCAAAGGATTATAAGAGAATATTATGGACAACAATATGGCAATAAAATGGATAGCCTGGAATAAATGAACAGATTCTTTGAAAAGTTCAATCTTCTCAGACTGACCAGGAATAAATAGATATTATAAGTAACCCAATTACAAGCACTGAAATCAAAACTATGATCAATAATCTCCCAAAAAACAAAAGCCCAGAACCAGCTGGCTTCACAGGTGAATTCTACAATTTGCAGATGAGCTAATACCTATCCTTCTAAAACTCTTTCAAAAAATTGCAGAGGAAGGAACACTTCCAAACACATTCTATGAGGCAACCATCACCCTGATACCAAAAGCAAAGACAACACAAAAAACAGAAAATTACAGGCCAATATCACTTATGAACATATGTGTAAAAATCCTCAATAAAATTCTAACAAACAGAATTCAACAACACATTAAAAAGCTCATATACCATGATCAAGTTGGCTTTATTCCAGTTATGCAAGAATTCTTCAGTATATGAAAATCAATCATTGTGATACACCATATTAACAAATCGAAAGACAAAAAAACATATGATGATCTCAACAGATGCAGAGAAAGCCTTTGACAAAATCCAGCACCCATTATGATTAAAACTCTTTTAAAAACGGGCATAGAAGGAACCTACCCCAACATAGTAAAGTCCATAAATGATAAACCCACAGCAACCATTTTTCTTAATAGTGAAAAACTAAAATTATTCCCTCTAAGATCAGGAACCAGGCAAGGGTGTTCACTCTCATTACCATTATTCAACATAGTTTTGGAAGTCCTAGCTATGGCAATCAGAGAAGAAAAATAAATGAAATGAATCCAGATCAGAAAATAAGTAATGCTCTCACTATTTGCAGATGCCATGATACTATACATAGAAAACTCTAAAGATATTATCAGAAAATTACTAGAGTTAATCAATCAGTGAATTTAGCAAAGTCACAAGATTCAAAATCAATACATGGAAATCACTTTCATTCCTATATACTAACAATGAAAAATCAGAAAAAGAAATTATGAAATTAATCCCATTCACCATTGCAACAAAATAATAAAATATCTAGGAATAAAGCTACCTAAGGAGACAAAAAACTGTATACAGAAAATTATAAGCTATTGATGAAAGAAATTAAAGATGATATAAATAGATGCTCCTGGGCTGGAATAATCACTATTGTGAAAATGACTATGCTACAAAATGCAATCTACAGGTTCAACATAATTCCTATCAAATTACCAATGACATTTTTCACAAAACTAGAACAAAAAAATCACAATTCTTATAGAAATACACAAAAGAAACCAAATAGCCAAAGTGGTCTTGAGAAAGAAAAAAGGAGCAGGAGTAATAAATCTTTCTGACTTTGGATTATACTACAAAGCTACAGTCATCAAGACAGTATGGTACCAGCACAAAAACAGAAATGTAGACCAACAGAAGATAAAGAGCCCAGAAATAAACCCATATACATATGAGTATCTTATTTTTGACAAAGGAGCCAAGGACATACAATGAAGCAAAGATAGCCTCTTCAATAAATTTTGATGGGAAAACTGGGCAACTATGCATAAAAGAATGAAATTAGAATGTTTTCTAACACCATGCACAAAGATAAACTAAAAATAGATTAAAGCTCTAAGTGTAAGACCAGAAACTATAAAACTCTTAGAGGAAAGCATAAGCAGGACACTTGATGACAGAAATCAAAGATCCTCTAAGACCCACCTCCTAGAATAATGGAAATAAAAACAAAATTGAACAAGTGGGACCTAATTAAACTTAAAAACTTTTGCACAGCAAAAGAAACTATAAACAAGGTGGAAATAAAACCCTCAGAATGCAAGAACATAATGGCAAATGAAACAACTGACAACGAATTAACTTCCAAAATATGCAATATCTCATACAAGTCAACATCAGAAAAACAAACAACCTAATCAAAAAGTGGGGGAAACATTTAAACAGGCATTTCTCCAATGAAGACATACAGATGGCTAACAAGCACGTGAAAAGATGCTTAAAAATGTACATTTTTAGAGAAATGCAAATCAAAACTACAATGAGATATCATCTGATAGCAGTCATAATGATCATCAAAAAGTTTACAAACAATAAAAGCTGGAGAGGGAGTAGAGAAATGGAAACCCTCTTGCACTGTTGGTGGAAATGTAAATTGATACAGCCACTATTGAAGATGATATGGAGATTTCTTTAAAAACTAGGAATAAAATCACCATATGAATCAGCAATCCCACTTGTAGGCATATACCCTTGCTGCTGCTGCTAAGTCACTTCAGTCATGTCCGACTCTGTGCAATTCTAGAGACAGCAGCCCACCAGGCTCCTCCGTCCCTGGGATTCCCCAGGCAAGAACACTGGAGTGGGTTGCCATTTCCTTAGATCCTCTAAGACCCACCTCCTAGAATAATGGAAATAAAAACAAAATTGAACAAGTGGGACCTAATTAAACTTAAAAACTTTTGCACAGCAAAAGAAACTATAAACAAGGTGGAAATAAAACCCTCAGAATGCAAGAACATAATGGCAAATGAAACAACTGACAACGAATTAACTTCCAAAATATGCAATATCTCATACAAGTCAACATCAGAAAAACAAACAACCTAATCAAAAAGTGGGGGAAACATTTAAACAGGCATTTCTCCAATGAAGACATACAGATGGCTAACAAGCACGTGAAAAGATGCTTAAAAATGTACATTTTTAGAGAAATGCAAATCAAAACTACAATGAGATATCATCTGATAGCAGTCATAATGATCATCAAAAAGTTTACAAACAATAAAAGCTGGAGAGGGAGTAGAGAAATGGAAACCCTCTTGCACTGTTGGTGGAAATGTAAATTGATACAGCCACTATTGAAGATGATATGGAGATTTCTTTAAAAACTAGGAATAAAATCACCATATGAATCAGCAATCCCACTTGTAGGCATATACCCTTGCTGCTGCTGCTAAGTCACTTCAGTCATGTCCGACTCTGTGCAATTCTAGAGACAGCAGCCCACCAGGCTCCGCCGTTCCTGGGATTCCCCAGGCAAGAACACTGGAGTGGGTTGCCATTTCCTTCTGCAATGCATGAAAGTGAAAAGTGAAAGTGAAGTCGCTCAGTCGTGTCCATCTCCTAGCGACCACATGGACTGCAGCCCACCAGGCTCCTCCATCCATGGGATTCTCTAGGCAAGAGTACTGGAGTGGGGTGCCATCCCCTTCTCTGGGCATATATCCTACAGTTCAGTTCAGTTCAGTTGCTCAGTCATGTCCGACTCTCTGCGACCCTATGAATTGCAGCAGCCAGGCCTCCTTGTCCATCACCAACTCCCAGAGTTCACTCAGACTCATGTCCATCGAGCCAGTGATGCCATCCAGCCATCTCATCCTCTGTTGTCCCCTTCTCCCCCTGCCCTCAATACCCTTAGGAAACCAAAGTTGAAAATGACACATGTGCCCCAATATTTGTTGCAACACTATTCACAAAAGCTAGAATATGGAAACAATTTAGATGTCCATCAACAGATGAATGGATAAAGAAGCTGTGGTACATATATACAATAGAAAACTATTCAATTGTAAAAAGAAATACATTTGAGTCAGTCCTAATGAGGTGGATGACCTTAGAGCCTATTATACAGAATGAAATAAGTCAGAAAGAGAAGGAAAATATAGTATACTACATCAAAAGCAGAGACATTACTTTGCCGACTAAGGTCCGTCTAGTCAAGGCTATGGTTTTTCCAGTAGTCATGTATGGATGTGAGAGTTAGACTGTAAAGAAGGCTGAGCACCAAAGAATCGATGCTTTTGAACTGCAGTGTTGAAGAAGACTCTTGAAAATCCCTTGGACTGCAAGGAGATCCAACCAGTCCATTCTAAAGGAGATCACCCCTGGGATTTCTTTGGAAGGAATGATGCTAAAGCTGAAACTCCAGTACTTTGGCCACTTCATGTGAAGAGCTGACTCATTGGAAAAGACTCTGATGCTGGGAGGGATTGGGGGCAGGAGGAGAAGGGGACGACTGAGGATGAGATGGCTGGATGGCATACTGACTCGATGGATGTGAATCTGAGTGAACTCTTGGAGTTGGTGATGGACAGGGAGGCCTGGCATGCTACAATTCATGGGGTTGCAAAGAGTCAGACATGACTGAGTGACTGAACTGAACTGAATGAATATATATGGACCCTAAAAAGATGATGTGTGTGTGTGTGTGTGTGTGTGTTAGTTGCTCAGTCATGTCTGATGGTTTGTGATCCCATGGGATGTTGCCCAAAAGGCTCCTCTGTCCATGGGATTTTCCAGGCAAGAATACTGGAGTAGGTTGCCATTTCCTTTTCCAGGGGATCTTCCTGACCCAGGGATGGAATCCGGGTCTCCTGCATTGCAGGCAGACTACCATCTGCGCCACCAGTGAAACCCATGGAATTTGGTACTGATGAATTTATATGAAGAGCAGCAGTGGAGAAACAGACATAGAGAACAACATTAACAACACTGGGGATATGGAGAAGAGGATGAGATGTATGGAAAGAGTAACATGGAAAGTTACATTACCATTTGTAAAATAGATACCCAATGAGAATTTGCTGTATTTCTCAGGGAACTCAAACAGGGGCTCTGTATCAACCCAGAGGGGTGGGATGGGGAGGGAGATGGAAGGGAGTTTCCAGAGGGAGGGGACATATGTATGCCTATGGCTGATTCATGTTGATGTTTGACAAAAACCAACAAAATTCTGTGAAGCAATTATTCTTCAATAAAAAAGTAACAATAAATAAAATAAATTTTTGATGAAGGCATGTATTTACTTGAGCAAGTTTTAATGTGCCTGAGAGGACTGTACTGAAAGTGAATGTTAGACCAAAGTCACATCAGTAAGGAGGAAAACTTCATGCCGGGCTATAAAGCAGCAAAGGATAAGCTAACTCTGTTGTTTGGTGGCAATATTTCTGATGGTATGAAGTTGAAGCCTCTCTTAGTTTATCATGCAGAGAAACCAAGAGCACTGAAACATCTAGTTAAGGACACTCTTCTTGTTGTGAGAAAAATAACCCTAAGGCCTGGGTTACACAGACTATTTTCCAAAACTGTTTTTTTTTTTCCACCACTTTATCCTGGAGGTAAAGAAATATTGCTTAGAGAATTATGTCCCTTTGAATATTCTTTCACTGCTCAATAGTGCTCCATGCCACCCCACATTCATGGATGATTTTCATCCTAATTTCAAAGTAGTGTTTCAGGAACCAAATAGTGGATAACGCATCCAACCTAAGAATAAGTTGGGGGAGGGGGGTGGTACAGTGACCTTCAATAAACACTACTTACATCAAACTTATCATCAAACAGGAAAGGTAAGTATTGAATCAAGAACAACCTTGTGACAATTTTGGAAGGACTATAAATCTACAAGGCCATAAAATACACTGACTTTGCTTGGTGTGAGGTTATGGTTCTCACCATTAATGGGGTTTGAAAGAACACTTGCCCAGTTTTTTTTTTTTTTCCCACAATTTTCATGGATTTGAGAAAGTGAGTGAGGCGTCCAAAGATGTCTTCAGGAACTTAATGACCCTCAGTGAGAAGCTGGAACTAAATCTGTGAGAAGATGGCTTCACTGAACTCCTTGCTATGCATTATGAGAAGCTTACTATGAAGGAGCTTATTTACAACAACACCAACAAAAAGATCTGGTGGAATTGGAGGTCCAGGGAAAGGTCAAAGAAAAACAAGAGGAAGGCGAAGTAGCTGAAGCACCAGATATTCGTGACACAGGAAATGACATGGGGATTTTCTTTATCTGAGGAGGCACTGTTAGTTTTCAACGCATAGGACATGAAAGTAAAATAGTTCACAAAGGTTACGACAGCCATTCAGAATGCAGTCCAGAGCTACCATGTCATCCATGTTGAGGAAAAAAGAGATACTACCTAGATATCATTGGGTCATTCTTGCAAGAGGGTAGGTGGAATCGAATCCAGCAATAAACCAGAACCAGAATCCAGATGGCACCAGAACCAGTGGCATCATCATCAGGTGTGTGTGAAATTACAAGCTTGTCCTCATTTCCTTTTGCTGACAATCCTTTATCTCTACCATCTCCCATCTCCTCTCCCTCCTCTAGTCAATAACTCTTCTTGACAGTAAAGTCAATGCCAACCCCTGTATGCCAGCTGTTGTACTATATCACTGTACCTTTCAAGGTACTGTGCAATAAGACTAAAAGTGTTTTTTTTTTTAATTTTTGTGTTTGTTTTTTATGTATTATTTATGTGAACAGTATTATAATCCTATTATATTAATGGTACAGTACTATATATATGATTGTGTTAGCTGGGTACCTAGGATAATTTTGTTTGACTTATACTCTCAGAATGGAGCTCACTCATATGTTGAGGACTTACTGTATTTTGTAATTAAAAGATAAGCTTGTGTTTCAGCAAAAAAAAAAAAAAAAAATCAAATCACAGTGACTCAACAAAACAGAGATTTATACTTCATGCTACCCATCCACCACAATTAGGCTGTAAGCTTTTTTCCACATAGTAACACAGAAAACTACTTACACCTTCTGGAACATCTAGTCTCATGGAACTATACAAATGAAGAAGATCAACTGGAGAAGTATATGCCAGCCCTTTTTTGTTTTGTCCCATAATTAACATACACCATTGTATCCACAATTCATTCACATATCTATCATTATAATCCTTAACTAATCAAGTGAATGTTGACAAAACTGGGTGAGACTGTGAATATTTGTTGATGTTTTAACTTGACATAATAAGAAGAAAGATGTAGGACCAGATGTACCAAGACCCTACAGTTATAACACTATGTGTGTGTGTGCACGCACGCATACACATGTGCACTGTCATGTATGCCTCTTTGCACCCCATGGACCTCGCCAGGCTCTTATGCCCATGTGATTTCTCAGGCAAGAATAATGGATTAAGTTAGTGGGTTGTCATCTCCTTTCCCTTGGCTGTCTTGACCAAGGAATCGAACTCATGACTCTCACATCTCCTGCACTGGCAGGTGGGTTCTTTCCCATCTGAGATAACAGAGAAGCACTATCATCTTACATTTTCGTATCATGTCACTCCCATACAAAGTGGACAAAGTGGCTGATAAACCCAATAGATTCTGTCACAGACCCTTAGATTTTGAACTTGTCTCTATATATTTCAAAATGTAGTTTACTTGCCTAACACTAACCCACCCTTCCCTGGTGGCTCAGAAGTTAAAGCGTCTGCCTGCAATGTGGGAGAATCAGGTTCAATCCCTGGACTGTGAAGATCCCCTGGAGAAGGAAATGGCAACGCACTCCAGTATTCTTGCCTGGAGAATCCCATGGATGGAGGAGCCTAGTAGGCTACAGTCTACAGGGTCGCAAAGAGTCAGACACGACTGAGCAACTTCACTTTCACTTTCAACCCACCCTTGCTGATTTAAATGCACATTTCTCCACCTGATTTTTTTTAGAAATGTGTGCTTTGTTCTTCTCTTGTACTGTAATATCCCTAGCCTTAGAATAAAATGTCTTAATTCCTGAACCACACATCAATCATCAATAAATTTCAAAAATATATAAAGTAATTTCTATATATATATAATTAATTGGGATATAGTTGCTTCACAATGTTGTGTTAGTTTCTGCTGTACACTAAGGTGCATTAGCTATATGCATACACAAATCCCCTCTTGGGCCTCCCTTTCACTCTGACCATTTCACCCTTGTAGGTCAAAACCACAGAGCACCGACGGAGTTCCCTGTGCTATACCACAGGTTCACACTAGCCATTTTACACATAGTACTACATATATGTCAACCTCAATCTCTCAGTTCATCCCATCACCACTTCACCACCCGCTTGGTGTCCACACATCTGTTCTCTACATCTGCATCTCTATATCTGCCCTGCAAATAGATTCATCTGTACCATTTTTCTAGATTCCACATGTATGTGTTAATATTCAATATTTTTTCTCTTTCTGTCTTCACTCTGTATAACAGACTCTAAGTCCATCTCAATCAGTTAAGTTCAATTCAGTTGCTCAGTCGTGTCTGACTGTTTGCAACCCTATGAACTGCAACACGCCAGTCCTCCCTGTCCAATACCAACTCTTGGCGATTACCCAAACTCATGTCCATTGAGTCAGTGATGCCATCCAACCATCTCATCCTCTTTTATCACCTTCTCCTCCTGCCCTCAATCTTTCCCAGCATCAGGGGCTTTTCAAATGAATCAGCTCTTTACATCTGGTGGCCAAAGTATTGGAGTTTCAGCTTCAACATCAGTCCTTCCAATGGACACCCAGGACTGATCTCCTTCAGGATGGACTGGTTGGATCTCCTGGCAGGCCAAGGGACTCTCAAGAGGCTTCTCCAACACCAGCATTCAAAAACATCAATTTTTCAGTGCTCAGCTTTCTTTACAGTCCAACTCTCACATCCATACATGACTACTGGAAAAACCATAGCCTTGACTAAACAGACCTTTGTTGGCAAAGTAACATCTCTGCTTTTTAATATGCTGTCTAAGTTGGGCATAACTTTCCTTTCAAGGAGTAAATGTCTTTTAATTTTATGGCTGCAATCACCATCTGCAGTGATTTTGGAGCCCCCCAAAATAAAGTCTGACACTGTTTCCACTGTTTTCCCATCTATTTCCCATGAAGTGATGGAACCAGATGCCATGGTCTTAGCTTTCTGAATTTTGAGCTTTATGCCACTTTTTTTGCTCTCCTCTTTCACTTTCATCAAGAGGCTCTTTAGTTCTTCTTCACTTTCTGCCATAAGGGTGTTGTCATCAGCATATCTGAGGTTATTGATATTTCTCTTGGCAATCTTGATTCCAGCTTGTGCTTCTTCAAGCCCAGCGTTTCTCATGATGTATTCTGCATATAAGTTTAATAAACAGGGTGACAATATACAGCCATGATATACTCCTTTTCCTATTTGGAACCAGTCTGTTTTTCCATGTCCAGTTCTAACTGTTGCTTTCTGACATGCACATCTCTGCAAATGACTCAGTTTTTTTTTTCCTTTTAATGGCTGAGTAATATTCCATGTATACATGTACCACAATTAAAATGCCCATTGACAGATGAATGAATGAAGAAAATGTTTTAAATATATAGTAAAAATTAACATATATTACATGAAAACTTTATCATATGACTTTTCAAGGACCAATTTGATTTTCTTGATTCTGCTCATTCTTCATAATATTTTAAAGAAATATAAGATAGAAGTCTATTTGTAAATGTCTAATATAATGGTCTAATAAAACTTTCTTTTATTAGATTTGGGGAATAGAAATAATATCTTTAATAAGCTTAACAGTAAATGTTGTTAATAAGTATGATAAATAAATTACCATATTTTTTTCTATTGTCAGTCACTATTTATACCTATATTTTCCCAGTTAATCAACTTTCCTTATATTTTAAGATTATTACATGAAAAAAATAAATCTATTCCAGAAATAAAATGCCCCTAGAGATAACAGATAAATGTTGCCATAAGTAGTCACATTTTTATTATGATGCTAAGTATTTATTCAAAGACAACTATTCTTCTGAGCAGTTAGCTCCATAGCCCCTTCCACTGTTAGTGGTTAGAGAATTTTAAAACATACTAACTGACTTTAACTGTGATGCAGAATTAATTTCCAAATATTAAAGAGATTTGGGGAAAAATGAACTTTCAATGATATGTAAAGATATCATTAATTCTTACATCAATCTTTTTGTTTCTTTAGACTAGGTATTAAGTTTTTATGACAGATTTGATTGAATGTTTTGGAAAGCAGAAAAGTGATTGATTATTGTTTTATAAAGATAATTCAATTCTATAATCACATATTGATACATTAAATATTTATGTATTCTTGTATGTAATAAGGAAATATATGTATACATACACATATTTAACATATATACAAACATATTAACTTGAGTGTACATACATTTAATAACTACAAACTATATTGTGCAATAATTTGTTTTATATCTTTATTGTGACCAAAGTAACTGACCAAAATTCCTGTAAGCAGGCGATTTCACTCATTAAGTCCAAGAGGTGGTTCAGTGGGAAAGAACCCACCTGCAATGCAGGAGACAGGAGAGGTGGGTTCGAGTCCACTGGTGAGAAAATAGAAGCTCACTCCAGTATTCCTGCCTGGAGAATCCCATGGACAGAGAGCCTAGTGGGCTACAGTCCATGGAGTTGCAAAGAGTTGAACAGGACTGAAGCAACTTAGTACTCATGCACACAGGCTGACTTATATTCATATAGTTTTAGAAATTCATTAAGATGACATTAGTTTAGTCATATTGATAATATTCTAGAAATATTAAATGTTTTTATAATCACTATATCTATGTTACATTTGAATAATATAGGATAAATATTTCTCAACTTTAAATGTTAAAAAATGATATCCTAAAATAATGATGAAATGGAAAAATTACAAATATTTTCACCTCTTGAATTCACTCAGAGCAAAGTTTATTGACATAACAATGGATTCAGTAGGCAAGTATTTCTTACATTAAACAACAAAAAAATAGTTCTCTATAGTTGGCATATTCAAGTAAATTATAGTTGTGGTGCTATAAGAGTGATTTTGACTCTTTCGGGACAATTTGTAGAAGATTTCTCATCTAAACCAATAGAACATATATGGACAATTAACTGAAGTTCTGTTCCTACCTATGTAAGCATGAATAAAAATTAAGACAATTTAATAGGAATCTCTTATTGTCATCATACTAAAAGCACTTAAGAATATTCTTGAAATGTTTTCTACTTACAGGTACATTGAAGTAAACATATACTTTAATTGCTTTATGTGTTCTCACTTGTACTATGGTTAATGAGCTTTTAAAAATAATATAATTTCTCCCCTTGTGGGTAGATTTTAAGTGTTTCAGAAGATATAAATCAAGCATATATTTCAAAAACATTCTTAGAGTTATTTAATCATATTATTTTATCATTCTTAGGAATAGATCACCAAAGGTATACTAAATCTCGAACATAATTGCAAAAGTTAAACTAAACTATCTTAAGAAATTCCCTGAAAGAAGATTAGGAGGTTTAGCTTCCTTTCTGCAGACCTTTATTATAGGTAAAATCTCATAATCAGGTAATCTCTGAGCATTGAACCTTACTCATGGAGCTCACCAAAAATAGATACAATTATAGTTTACCTTAAAACAAGTTTCATTGCTTTTTGTCACCTTTGTTCCTAGGTATAAATAGAAATTTAAAATAATAGCAGAATACTAGTGAAAACAAAATTTTTAAACTTTTTTCCTTGTATTAGGAAGATTTTAACTACATGTATTAATCTTGTTACCTTCCCTTTTAAAGTTACATACTTAATGAAAGACTTACTGTATTTTTATAGTTCTCTATTAGCCTCATATATTATTAGAAACTGGAAATTTACAAATCCTTCAAATGATGAAATAGTTTTTGCCACCTATAGGAAGTACTCATTTCAAATGATGATTCTATCAATCCATTCTATCCTGTAATTTATCAAATAATATTTTTTATTTTGCTTTTAAAAAACTTAACTCTGAGATTCTGTTTCTAGCTGTATATATTTATGGCCAGATATTTTTGAAGGGACACAGACCATAAGTATTTCAAGAGTAGTTCAACCATTGCTTACTAACTCAGACATCATTATTCCCACTCTAAAATCTTGGCATCTTTATCCTTAGTGGAATAAATTAGAAACACAGATGGATAATCTGGGAAATATTCCACATGAATATTTTTAAAAACACAATTCTTGTCAAGCACATATTTTATAATATGCTGTTTATAGTTTTAAAAACAAGAGTTTTTATTGTTAACCGTATAATTTTCAAAATCAAATAAGATATGAGGAGATCTTTTATATAATGAAGATTTACACAGCTGAACAACTTTAAGAACCAGTTCGAAATCCATGTTGTTCTTTTCTTTATGATATTGAAAAGCAAAGTGAGTTTGACTCGGGAGAAAAAAGTTTTTGTGTTTAGCAGTTTAAGAGCCACATTTAAATCTATTCCTTTAGGAAATGCTCAGAAATGATCACTGCTCTGTGAAAAATATTAACTCAAATTTGAGTGTGACATTGTAATTCTCATATTGCAACTTATTTTTTAGGATCTTAGTAGTGATAACTGTGTTTTTCATCTTAATTTTTTTCCAGTCAGATGCCTTATTCCATTTATAGCCCTTCCTCTTTATATTGCTACTTGATGTCTGAAAGAGTGATTAGTTAGTTTGCTTCCTTTAAGCAGTGATTTTCTCTCCTCATTATTTCCCTACTGCACAAATCATAGAGGGGAATCTCACAGAATAAGAGATCTTGGCAAAGGTTCCAAATAATTAATTTAGTATTCTCAACAAATTGGGGTAAACTGAGGTATAAGTGAGAGAGTGGAGTGATATATGGCTATCTGTTAGGTCTTTAGGAGTACCTGAAGTAGTCTTTAATCTCAAAATTTAAGACAGACTAAAATATTTCAAATAAAATTTTGAAGAATTAAGGTAATTATTTATGAAAATGAGTACTCAATATAGATGAGATAATGTTTTCTTAATTTATTAGAGAAAAGATAATTTATAGAAAATTAGCTGTGCATTTTGAACAGCTGATGTTGAACAAGAAATGGTTATTAGTAAACACTGTAAGCTAGATATATTTTGTTTCCTTACAGATTCACTCTTGTTCCTTTTCTGTATTATAAGAACCTGAACTCTACAGACTTTTTCATCTGAGGTCTGTTGACCTCTAACTTCCCATTGTTTTGATCCAGTGGGATTCACTGAGAGGAGATCAAAGAATAAGAGGAGAAACAAGTGATGTTTTTTTTCTCTTAGTGTTCACTGGGGCCTATAGATCGGCAGTGGCCCCAATCTTCCATCTAACACCATGTTTCTGTATTACAGGTGTTCTTTAAAGATTGATATGCCCATTTGAATGCAGAGTTCAAAAGAATAGCAAGGAGATATAAGAAAGCCTTCTCCAGTGATAAATGCAAAGAAATAGAGGAAAACAATAGAATGGGAAATACTAGAGGTCTCTTCAAGAAAATTAGAGATACCAAGGGAATATTTCATGCAAAGATGGGCACAATAAAGGACAGAAACAGTATGGAGCTAACAGAAGCAGAATATATTAAGGAGAGGAGGCAAGAATACATAGAAGAACTATACAAAAAACAACAACAACAACAACTTCATGACCCAGATAATCACAATGGTGTGATCACTCACCTAGAGCGAGACATTCTGAAATGCAGTCAAGTGGGCCTTAGGAAGCAACACTATGAAAAAAGCTAGTGGAGGTGATGGATTTCCAACTGAGCAATTTCAAATCCTAAAAGATAATGCTGTTAAAGTGCTTCACTCAGTATGCCAGCAAATTTGGAAAACTCAGCAGTGGCTACAGAACTGGAAAAGATCAGTTTTCATTCCACCCCCCAAAAAAGGCAAAGCCAAAGAGTGTTCAAACTACCACACAATTGTACTCATCTCACATGCTAGCAAACTAACGCTCGAAATTCTCCAAGCCAGGCTTCAACAGTACGTGAACTGAGAAATTTCTGGTGTTCAACCTGGATTCAGAAAAGGTAGAGGAACCAGAGATCAAAGTGCCAACATCTGTTGGATCATCAAAAAAGAAAAAGAGTTCCAGAAAAATATCTACTTCTGCTGTATTGACTATGCCAAAGCCTTTGACTGTGTGGATCACAACAAACTGTGGAAAATTCTGCAAGAGATAGGAATACCAGACCACCTGACATGACTCTTGAGAAGTTTGTATGAAAGTCAAGAAGCAACAGTTAGAACCGGACTTGGAATGATAGACTGGTTCTAAGTTGGGAAAGGAGTACATCAAAGCTGTATATTGTCAACCTGCTTATTTAACTTGTAAGCAAAGTACATCATGAGAAGTTCTGGACTGGGTGAAGCACAAGCTGGAATCAAGATTGCTGGAAGAAATATCAATATTCTTAGAAATATCAATAACCTCAGATATGCAGATGACACCAACTCTATGAAAATGAAGAACAAAAGAGCTTCTTGATGAAAATGAGAGAAGAGAGTGAAAAATTTGTCTTAAAATTCCACATTCAGAAAACTAAGTTCATGGCATCCGGTCCCATCACTTCATGGAAGATAGATGGGAAAACAGTGGAAACAGTGACAAACTTTACTTGCTTGGGCTCCAAAATCACTGCAGATGGTGACTGCAGCCATGAAATTAAGACACTTTCTCCTTGAGAGAAAAGTTTTGACTAACCTAGACAGCATATTAAAAAGCAGAGACATTACCTTGCCAACAAATGTCCATCTAGTCACAGCTATGGTTTTTCCAGTCATCATGTATAGATGTGAGAGTTGGACCATAAAGAAAGCTGAGCACTTAAGAACTGGTGCTTTTGAACTGTGGTGTTGAAGAAGACTCTTGAGAGTCCTTTGGACTGCAAGGAGATCCAACCAGTCCATCATGTAGGAAATCAGTCCTGAATATTCATTGGAAGGACTGATGTTAGAGCTGAAACTCCAATAATTTGGCCACCTGATGCAAAGAACTGACTCATTGGAAAAGACCCTGATGCTGGGAAAGATTGAAGGCAGAAGGAGAAAGGAATGACAGAGGATGAGATATTTGGATGGCATCACTGACTCAGTGGACATAATTTTGAGTAAACTCTCAGAGCTTGTGATGGACAGGAAAGCCTGGTGTGCTGCAGTCCATGGAGTCACAAAGAGTTGGGTGTGACTGAGTGGCTGAACTGAACTTAGAGTGGATCTCTCAACAGATAAGGATATTAAATTTTGGTGGATTGGTAAAGTGTAACTATTTTTTTTTTAATACTCTCTTGGTTAGTTCAACATCACTTGGTTATTTTAACCCTGTTCTCACCCTTGTCTACAGTTCTAGCAATGAAGGGTCTAAGTGTCCAATGTTTCCTTTCAAGTCCCTGTAATACACTTATGGTAGTTCTTGGCATAAAGAAGATGAATTAACATATAGTTTGGATTATCCTCCCCTTCGAAATATTGATATACAATAGAAAGTTTCTGTTTGATACCACAATTCTAAAACTGAAAAAAATATTCCTTCTGTCTGAGTGATTATACCAGAAATATTGTCAAAAATATTTTTGGGTGAAATATTCAAAATCAGTGTTTTTAACTAGCCATATAATTGAACTGTTTGAAATTAAAAAAAAAAAAAACTCACCTAACATTCTTGTTTTATATAAAATTTACTTTTGTGCACCCTGAAATAGATTTGTGAATATATTTTTTTAAATTATCTGACGTTTAAAAAAGAAGAATTCCATGGTAGCTCAGTCAGTAAAGAATCTGCCTACATTGTAGGAGATCTGGCTTTAATTCCTGGGTCAGGAAGATCTCCCAGAGAGGGAAATGGCAGCCCACTCCATATTCTTGCTTGGAAAATCCCATGGATAGAGGAGCCTAGCAGGCTACAGTCCATGGGGTCACAAGAATTAGACACGACTTAGCAACTAAACCACCATTACATCTCTGAAAATAGTATTTATTGTCTGTATTTGCTGAGGAGAGAAATGTTAGGAGACTTGCTATCTAATAACTGTAGAAGAAAGACTCAACTAGTTTGCATTCTTCTATACCATGTTATGATCTCCAATTGGAACTTTTCTTTCTTTCTTTCTTTTTTTTTTTTTTAATGTTGACATTGGAGAAAGTTCAGCTGAGCATTGGCTGGGATGTAAACATATATTAAGCGTATCTGAGGGACAAACTATGTAGGTTTGAAAACCAATCTTCAGATTCAGTATAAAGGCAAACCAAAATTATCTCTGGGAATGACTTCATGGTGTCTGCTTCCTTAAATAAATGTCAGTTCTTTCTTGGTGTCCTGAAGAGACATTTAAACTTCAAAATGTTCCTTCAAAGTTCAAATGACAAATGTATGCCATCTGCAAACTGCAATTAAGGACATTAAAAGATATATAAAAGGTTACTTCTTGCTTACTCTTAGGTTGTTAAAAGCAGGAAAAAGTGTTCCTTTAAACCAGAAAGTGTCAGAAGATCTCAAAATCAAAACTTCTCGTGAACCCATCAGAGAGCTAAGGTTAAGACACCTAAATAGCCTTACCAGTATCATCTTGATTAAATAAGAAACCTGGTACATTGTTCTATTGGGATAGTAGAACAATTGCTGGGATGCAATGCAAATGAATAAAAATTCAGATAAAAATTTGCATTAACCATTAAAGGCTAAATGTCTTTCACAAGAATATAGAACCTCAGGGAACCAAAAGGGTTGGGGGGAAGAACATGTGCACTACTATAATGGCCCCACTTCATGGACTTTCACTGATAAACATAATAATTTTGGAAAGCAGGATAGGAAATCAGAGACAGTGTCTTCTCAGTGGCACATGTCTGATAGAGGAAAGTGCTGCTTGTGTAGAAAATACAGGAGCTCCGTTCAAAACTTTTCACCTAAAGAAAAAAAAAAAAAAAAGAAAGAAGAAAGACAGGGCTGTCTTAAGAAAGAGAAGAAAGAAAGAAGAGGTAAGACTGTCTTAAGGCCTTGGATGAAGGGCTGCAAACCTTTTCTCTTTCTGAGCACAGATTAAGAACCACTGTTGCTAAAGAAAGGAAAACTGGAGAGGAGAAATGTGGGCAATCTTAACCCCTGAAAGAGAAGTAGTAAACTGCCTTGAACCCAGATGATTAATGATAGTCCAAAGTTACAAAGGGGACAGATCACTGAGAAAGGCCTCTCAAACTAAAATACACTAAACTTGTCTAAGAATGAGACTAGACCAGGACACAGGACACATGAAAACTGCCCCTAATAGTTAATAAACTTTCCAAAATAAGATCTAGAAGAAGGAGAAGGAGCATGTCAGCTTTCAGGCATAAATATTAAGTACCTCAGTCTCAATAGCTCTACAGATGCTGGCAATCTTCCAACGATAAACGTATGAAACAGGCACAAATATATATACACACAACCCATGAGCAAAATTCCACTTGGAAGAGAAAACTGATCCAAAGAAATAGAGGAAAATAGGCCCTAGATGTTTGAAATATCAGATGAGAAATTTAAAATAATTATGACTGTTAAAATCTTTACTTGAAAAAGTAGACAATATACATGAACAAAAGAGAAAATATAGCACAATTATGGAAATTTAAAATGCATTTTTAAAATGAAATATTAGAAGTTCTTCTATGGAAGAAATATGATACCAAACAAAAATTTGCATCTATTCAATGAAACCAAGGTTTCCATAAGTGGTAAAAAAAAAAAAAAAGGCAAATATATAAGATATATTCTTTATAATTTTAAATGTTATATAGATTATTGACTCACCAAAAAACATAGTGGCAATTCATTTCAAATTTATACTATACATAGAAAAATTTTAAAAATAGTACAAAAGATGGAAGGGAAGGCTTGTGAATATATTATCCTGATAAGGTTATTCAGCTACATATGAATTAGTAAAAAACTTATTTGAAGGTATGCTGTCATTAATCAAATATGCGTATTGTTAAACCCAGGAAGACAACTAAAATATTTAAAAGTTGGTATGAATAATAATACAATTATTAAGATAAAACAAAATTTTAAAAAATAATTCATCCAAAAGCAAACAGATACTCTTCATTATAGTCTCAATTCCCAGAAAAGCAATAGTCAGGGAAATCATAAAATGTAAAATGTAATATTTCAACAGAGGGGAATTTCCCCCAATTTTTTTTTTTAAAAGGAAATACAACCAACACAATTTTCCTGAGTACCCTGTTGCTGGCCAAACAAGTAAAGCCATTTACTGATGGTCACTGAATTAAATCATGTTAACATAGAGAAGTTAAAGAAATGTGTCCAGAGAAATGAACATTCTTAAAAATTTTTAAATTTTATATTGAACTGTAGCTGACTAATGATGTTGTGATAGTTTCAGGTGAATAGCAGAGTGACTCAGCCATACATATACATGTATCCATTCTCCCTCAAACTGCCCTTCCATCCAGGCTGTCATATAACATTGAGTAAAGTTCCATGCACTCTACATTAGATCCTTGTTGGTTAGCCATTTTATTTATTTATTATTATTATATTTTTACAATCACTGAAAATTTTATTTTCAAGTAAATTTTCTAATATTTTTGTTTTAATTGTCAAAAGTGTTGATGCTTTCTTGCCTTTTTTTTTAAAAATTTTTTTTAGAGCTCCCATTTTACTTTATTTTGCTTTACAGTACTCTATTGGTTTTGGCATACATTGGCATGAATCTGCCACGGGTGTACACGAACTCCCAAACATGAACCCGCCCCCCACCTCTCACGCCACATCATCCCTCCAGATCATCCCCATACACCAGCCCCAAGAATCCTGCATCCTGCATCAAACATAAACTGGCAATTCATTTCTTACATGATAGTATACATTTTTCAATGCTATTCTCCCAAATCATCCCACCCTCTCCC
>SJYX01017377.1:37232-61723 GCA_006410675.1 Oreotragus oreotragus
ATCACCCTAATACCAAAACCTGACAAAGATGCCACAAAAAAAGAAAACTACAGGCCAATATCACTGATGAACATAGATGCAAAAATCCTCAACAAAATTCTAGCAGTCAGAATCCAACAACACATTAAAAAGATCATTCACCATGACCAAGTGGGCTTTATCCCAGGGATGCAAGGATTCTTCAATATCCACAAATCAATCAATGTAATTCACCACATTAACAAATTGAAAAATAAATGCCATATGATTATCTCAATAGATGTAGAGAAGGCCTTTAGATAAAATTCAATATCCATTTATGATAAAAACTCTCCAGAAAGCAGGAATAGAAGGAACATACCTCAACATAATAAAAGCTATATATGACAAACTCACAGCAAACATTATCCTCAATGGTGAAAAATTGAAAGCATTTCCCCTAAAGTCAGGAACAAGACAAGGGTGCCCACTTTCACCGCTACTATTCAACATAGTTCTGGAAGTTTTGGCCACAGCAATCAGAGCAGAAAAAGAAATAAAAGGAATCCAAATTGGAAAAGAAGAAGTAAAACTCTCACTGTTTGCAGATGACATGATCCTCTACGTAGAAAACCCTAAGGACTCTACCAGAAAATTACTAGAGCTAATCAATGAATATAGTAAAGTTGCAGGATATAAAATCAACACACAGAAATCCCTTGCATTCCTATACACTAATAATGAGAAAGTAGAAAATGAATTTAAGGAAACAGTTCCATTCACCATTGCAACAAAAAGAATAAAATACTTAGGAATATATCTACCTAAAGAAACTAAAGACCTATATATAGAAAACTATAAAACACTGGTTACCCATTTTAAATAGAGCAGTATGTACATGTCAATCCCAAGCTTCCTAACTATCCTTTTCCCCTATACTTTCCCCCTCCCCCAGCAACCAAAGTTCATTCTTTAAATACATGAATCTGTTTCTGTTTGGGAAATAAGTTCATTTGTAGAATTTACCTTTCTTTTTAAGATTCTGTATATAAGTCAAATCATATGATATTTATTTTCCTCTATCTGATTTACTTCATTCAGTATGAAAATCTCTAAGTTTATTCATGTGGCTGCAAATGGCGTTTTTTCATTCTTTTCAATGTCTCAAGTAATATTCCATTGCATACATGTACTATATCTTCTTTACCTATTAATCTGTCGAAGGATATTTAAGTTGCCTCTATGTCTTAGCTATTACAAATAGTGCCGCTAAGAAAGTTGTGGTGAGAGTGTCTTTTCAAATTATGTTTTTCTCCTGATATATGCCCAGGAGTGGGATTGCTGGATCACATGGCAGCTCTATGTTTAATATTACTAGCGAGAACTGCCACTAAAACTGTTTTGGACAATGAGAACAAAATCAATATTCTGTTAAAAATAAGCAAGTGATTTTAAAAAAATTGAGAACATATTAATGCAATACAATCTGAAGTGGAATATACTAAGATGTATTAATATATTTTGAAAAAGCAAACATTTTAATTTAGTGAATTTGCAAAATTTGTACAAATGTAAGTTTCAACTATACATTATATTACTCATTTTCAGGTATTTTGTAGAAAAATGTCAATAAATTAGGTATAATTGAACCAGTTGTTTCAATAATGACTTTTATTTGTTTTCACAGACTTAAAACATCATCAGTTACAGAAATGCTTGTAATGAAAAGAAAATGAACATCCTGACTTGCCCTAGCACAAAACAGTTCGGCTATTTAGAAGTGGTAAAGTTTCACGTGACTTTTAAAGTTTAAAGCCAAAATTATTTATTTCTGAATAAGAGGAACAACCTCAACCAATATTGAAATGAAGTGAAAATCACTCAGTCATGTCTGACTTTTTGTGATCCAATGACATGTAATCTGCCAGGCACCTCTGTCCATGCATATTCTCCAGGCAAGAATACTGGAAAGGGGTTGCCACGCCTTCCTCCAGGGGATCTTCCCAATCCAAGGATCAAACCCAGGTCTTCTGCATTGCAGGTGGATTCTTTACCATCTGAGCCACATGGGAAGCCCAAGAATACTCAAGTGGGTAGTATTCTCCAGGGGATATTTCTGAACCAGTACTCAAACTGGGGTCTCCGGCATTGCAGGCAGATTCTTTATCAACTGAGCTACCAGGGAATCTCACAACCAATATGAAGAATATTGAATTGCTTGGAGAATTAGCTCTTATTTCCCGTAAATAGCTGATGATGTTCCTGAATAAATTTGAAAAATTATAAAACAAAACAAGCTTCTATGTAAAAGCTGTACCAAAATAAGTCACTAAGAAGACAACTAATACTGTTTGAATTATAATTCCAGGCTTTTAAATACACTTGTATTGTCAAATTTTAAAATAATGAGATATATACTAAAACTTTATGGTAACTACTCATCTAACAAAACAAAGCTTATGACGAACAAGTGGACAAAAGATGAAATATAAACATTAAAAGAATAATTAATCCAAAATTATTAAGGGAAAGAGGAACTGAAAACAAATACCAATAGGAATAGCAAAAAAAGAGAATAAGGTGATATATTTGACCTAACTTAATCAAATCAAATCAATATAAATAAATTTTAGAATTAAAAGGAAGAATTTGTCAAAATGTATTAAGTAAGCAAGATTCAACTATATGCTACCTAGCATCTGGTCCCATCACTTCATGGCAAATAGATGGGGAAATAGTGGAAACAGAGGCTGACTTTATTTTTCTGAGCTCCAAAATCACTGCAGATGGTGATTGCAGCCATGAAATTAAAAGACACTTACTCCTTGGAAGGAAAGTTTGACCAACCTAGATAGCATATTAAAAAGCAGAGACATTACTTTGCCAACAAAGATCCGTCTAGCCAAGGCTATGATTTTTCCAGTGGTCATGTATGGATGTGAGAGTTGTACTATAAAGAAAGCTGAGCATCGAAGAATTGATGCTTTTAAACTGTGACGTTGAAGATGACTCTTGAGAGTCCCTTGGACTACGAGAAGATACAACCAGTGTATCCTAAAGGAGATCAGTCCTGGGTGTTCATTGGAAGGACTGATGTTGATGCTGAAACTCCAATACTTTGGCCACCTGATGTGAAGTGCTGACTCATTGGAAAAGACCCCAATGCTGGGAAAGATTGAGGGCAGGAGGGGAAGGGGATGACAGAGGATGAGATGGTTGGATGGCATCACTAACTCAATGGACGTGGGTTTGAGTGGACTGGGAGTTGGTGATGGACAGGGAGATCAGGCGTGCTGTTGTTCATGGGGTCTCAAAGAGTCGGACACGACTGAGCGACTGAACTAAACTGGTAGAAAACACTTTAACTACAAAAGCAGAAAATAGAAGGATGGAAAGCATATACCATGATAATACAAACAAAAATAAATGGATGGCTATATTAATGCCAAACTGAGTGAATTTCAGATCAAAAATATTACCAAGGATAAAGAAGGTCACTTCATAATGATAAAGTGATACATTCCCCAAGAGGATAATAAAAGATACAACTAATAAAATTTTAAACTACATGAAATAAAAACTGATAGAACTTCAAGGAGAATAGGTAAATACACAATTATAGTCAAAGATTTTAAAATCTCTTTGTCAATAATAGAGAGAAAAATTAAACAGAAAATTCATAAGCACAACAAAGATTTGAATAAATTATCAACCACCTTTACCTTACTAAGAATTATGAGAGACTTTATGCAAAAATAGCAAACTTGTTTTTAAATATACACAAACCAATTGCAGAGATAGATCATATCGTGGACAATAAAATGAGTCTCTATGAATTAAAAATATCAAATAGGTTGGCAAGATAGTGGACTAGGTAGTTAACTGCTTATATCCCTCCTCAGCAACAATAATTTGACAGCCATCCATGGACAAAAGTACACTTGTGGGAGCTTTGAAAAACAGGTAGAATATTATGACCTTGGTGGAGCACAAAATGAGGAGGACATTTTGTAAAGCCAAGCCCATACCAAGGTGCAGATTTGACCACTGTTGTCCTGACTACAGATAGGAAACACTCTAATTCCCCTGTAGACTCTACTACAGCCTCATTTGATATTATTCTAGCTACCAGCACAATCTGTCAAGGGACATGGAAGTTGTCATACCCACCTGTAACAGTCCTGTCTGCAGTCTTGGTTGTGGACTCTGAGGCAGCACACACTCAGTTTCAGCTCCTCTTAGTTGGTGGTTCTGTTCATTTAGGTATAGGAGGCAGTCCTGAACATCTGGTCCCTATAACCTTGATCTGACTGAAGGTCCAGAAACAGCCCTGTACTGGGGCTCTCCAGACTCCCTCAGCCAAGTTCCAGGATCCTCCTGCCCACTTAAGGCTCTGCAAGAAGACATGGCAATCATGCTCTGAGGTAGGTCTTTTGAATTCAGTCTGACTATGGATCTTGATACTAACCTGTATCTCACCTTTGGCCCTGCTCAGTTATAGACTGAAAACACTCCTGCCCACTCAGGAGCCTGGTAAAAGACATATTCATTCATACATCAAGCTAGGTCATGTGACCTTGATACAACTGTGGGTCTTAGAGCAGCCCTGTAAACTGGCTTCATTCTCTCATATCCATGATGAGGCAATAGTCCAGCCCATCCAGGAACCTACTGGGAGATACACCTGTCCATGACTCAGAGCTTGGCTTGGCAAACTCAGTACAACTGTAAATCATGAAGTGACACTGTAATCTAGCTGCAGCCCCTCAAGGTAATTGTCCAAGAAAGGTTCCGCTTTCCCAGAGACCCAGAGGAATGCATATTTAACAACTTTGGTTCAGGTGAGGATCCTAAAGCATTTTGGTGACCCAGTTCAAGTTCTACTCAGCTGTGCTCAAGGCAGTCCTGCCCACCCAAGAGCCTGTGAGGAGGCTATCTGTGCTTTCAGTCTGCAAATTTTGGTCTAGACTGTGGTCCCTGAAGTGGGCTTGCTACTTCATTCCAGTCCCTGTCAGCCATAGTGTAACCCCAATTGTGTCCACTGAGAGATCAGCCAAATGACCTGTTAGAAGCTCTCCCAGAGACCAGGAAGTAGACACACCCATCTGAACACCTGGTAATAGGCCCACTGTAATTGATGAACCAGACTTTTGTTTCAGCACCAGCCCCAATGACCAACATCCTGGAAATAGTCCTGTCCACTCAAAGACCAAACAGTCTTCATGGCCACCTGTGCCCCTGATAACAGGCCCCCAACTGTAAACCTTACTGTGGAACCAGCAGCAACTACATAATCCAGCTCCAGCCTGCTGAACTATGATCCCAGAGACAATATTATCAACACAGGGGCCTGTCACTAAAATCAGTCTGTAAAGTCAGACGAGGTCTTTGCTCCCTCAAATGCATAGACATGAACATAAGGCTGCACAGAACACAAAGTATCAGGCAAACATGACATCACCAAAGGAGATAAACTCCAGTAACCAACTCCAAAGAAATGGAAATCTACATATTGTCTGACAAAAAGTTAAAAATAATCATCTTAAAGAAACAGTGAGATGCAAATGAACAGAGAGACCCCTAATGAAAACCAGGAAAACAATGCATGAAGAAAATAAGTTTAGTAGAGAAATAGAAATTGTAAAAAGAACCAAACAGAAATCTTGGCGCTAAAGCATGTAACAACAGAACCAGAAAATGCAACATAGAAGTTCAAAATCCGACTTGACCCCTTGAGGTGGCTGGTGTAAATCAGTGAACCAAATGCAGGTCATTTGAAATTAGCCATTTAGGAAAAAAAAGAAAAAAGTAAACAAGAATGAGAGTGAAGAAAGCATATAAAACACAGGAAATTACCAAATGAACTAAAATCACAGTATGGAAATCTCAGAAGGAGAAAGAGAGACAAAGGGGAAGAAAACTTAAATAAAGTAACATCTGTAAACTTTCCAAATTTTAAGAAGGATATGGACATTTAGCCACAAGAAGTTCAAAAGACCAAAAGCAAGATTAACTCAAATATTACCTTGAGATATATTATAATCGAAGTGTCAAAATTTAAAGACAAAAATAGAATTTTGAAAGCATTTAGAGGAAAGAGACATCACATATAAGGGGAACTCCATATGTTTATTAGCAAATTTCCAAGCAGAAACTTTGCAGTTCAGGAGATAATGGGATGATATATTCAAATTACTAAAATAAACAAATAAATAATAGATAAAACAACCCTATCAAATAAGAATACTACACCCAACAAAGCTGTCTTTCTGAAATAAAGGAGAGATACAGATATTTCCAGAAAAATAAGGCTGAGGGAGTTAAATGGCTAATTTCAAATGACCTGCATTTGGTTCACTGATTTCCATCACCCACCTTAAGGGGTCAAGTCTGATTTTGAACTTCTATGTTGCATTTTTTGGTTCTGTTGTTACATGCTTTAGCTCCAAGATTTCTGCTTGGTTCTTTTTATGATTTCTATTTCTCTACTAAACTTGACTTGCTTTACAAGAAATTATAAAAGTAATGCTTCAAGATAAAATGAAAGAATGCTGAGTAACAGCATGAAAATAAAAAGAATATTATTATAAAACTTTCTCATAAAGGTAAATATATAATCAAATTCAGAATATTCTAATACTCTAATAATGGCATATAAACCATTTTACCTCTACTATAAGAGTTAAAAGACAAAAAAATTAAAAATAACTAAAGCTTCAATAATTATTAATGAATATTCAATATAAAAAACGTAAAGTGTGACATCAATAGCACAAAACGTGGGAAGGACAAGTAAAAATGAAAATCTTTTGTATGATATTGAAATTAGGCTGCAATTAGTATAAAATCGATTGTTATAATTTTAAGATGTTTTATGCAATTGATAACCACAAAGAAGAAACCCCTAGTAAAGAAGTTTCTTTACTAGAAACATAAAGAGAAAAAAAAATGAAGTATACCACTATAAACTAAAAACAGAGAAAAAGAAAACAAAAAAATAAAATAATAAATATATTATAAAATGATTAATTAAAAATAATTTTAAAAATAGCAATGTTGTGCCTTTATTTATCAATATATTTAAAATATAATTGGATTAAGTTATCTAGTCAATAAATATGCACTCACCATCAGAACACCTAAATACACTAAAGAAACATGAACAGAACTAACAGGAGAAAAAGACGGCAATACCATAAAAATAGAGGACTTCAATATTCCACTTTCAGGAAATGATAGAATTTGGACTTGAATAACAC
Organism: Oreotragus oreotragus; assembly: GCA_006410675.1. Lineage (NCBI taxonomy): Eukaryota > Metazoa > Chordata > Mammalia > Artiodactyla > Bovidae > Oreotragus > Oreotragus oreotragus. The sequence goes on from SJYX01017377.1 coordinate 44,450, forward strand.
TATATTCCAATGGTCTAGACTGACATATACAAAACATTCCATTCAACAGCAGCAGAGCACACATTCTTCTGAAGTGCACAAGAATATTCTCTAGGATAAATCTATGTTGGGCCTAAATATAACTTTTAAAAATGTGAGAAGACTGTAATTATACCAAGTAGTTTTTTTTCTGACAGCAATGATATGAAATTAGAAATCACTAAGAGGAGGAAAAATTGAATAATCACATATATGTGAAAATTATATAACATAATTCTAAACAATTCACAGATCAAAAAAAAATTCTTTTTAATATATACCTTCAGACAAATGAAATTGGAAACACTGCAAAGCAAAATGTATGAGATGCAGCAAATACATTTCTGAGAGGCAATGTTACAGCGATAACTGCCCACATTAAGGAAAAAAAAAAAAAGACCTTAAATGACTATTTTTCACCTAAAAAAGTAAACTAAACTAGAAAAAAGAATAAGTTAAACCTAAAATTAAGAGAAAAATGGAAATAACTAAAATTAGAACATAAATAAATTAGAGACTAGAGAGACTCTAGAAAAGATCAACAAAACAATTGTTTTTTTGAAAAGATAAGCAAAATCAAGAAATATTAATATTTATATCAATGAAGAGAAAAAAAGAAACTAAGGTAAATCATTTATAAAGGAAAGAGAAATCATGGTAATTGATAACACAGAAATACTAAAGATCATAGAGACTACTATCAAGAATCATATACCAACAAATTGGAGTTTCTGGAAGAATTGGAAAATTTACTTTCAACATCAGTTCAGTTCAGTTGCACAGTTGTGTCCGACTCTTTGCGACCTGAATCGCAGCACGCCAGGCCTCCCTGTCCATCACCAACTCCCAGAGTTCACTCAAACTCATGTCCATCGAGTCAGTGATGCCATCCAGCCACCTCATACTCATTCTCTGTCGTCTCTTTCTCCTCTTGCCCCCAATCCCTCCCAGCATCAGAGTCTTTTCCAATGAACACCCAGTACTGATCTCCTTTAGAATGCACTGATTGGGTCTCCTTGCAGTCCAAGGGATTCTCAAGAGTCTTCTCCAACCCCACAGTTCAAAAGCATCAATTCCACAGCACTCAGCCTTCTTCACAGTCCAACTCTCATATCCATACATGACCACTGGAAAAACTGTAACCTAGACTGGACAGACCTTTGTAGGCAAAGTAATGTCTCTGCTTTTTAATATGTTATCTAGGTTGGTCATAATTTTCCTTCCCAGGAGTAAGCGTCTTTTAATTTCATGGCTGCAATCACCATCTGCAGTGATTTTGGAGCCCCCCAAAATAAAGTCTGACACTGTTTCCACTGTTTCCCCTTCTATTTCCCATGAAGTGATGGGACCAGATGCCATGATCTTCGTTTTCTGAATGTTGAGCTTTAAGCCAACTTTTTCACTCTTCTCTTTCACTTTCATCAAGAGGCTTTCGGACTTCCCTGGTGGCTCAGATAGTAAAGCGTCTGTCTACAATGTGGGAGACCTGGGTTCAATCCCTAGGTCAGGAAGATCCCCTGGAGAAGAAAATGGCAACTCCCTCCAGTAATATTGACTGGGAAACCCCATGGATGGAGGAGCCTGGCAGGCTACAGTCCATGGGGTCGCAAAGAGTTGGACATGACTGAGCAACTTCACTTCACTTCACTTTCTGCCATAAGGGTGGTGTCATCTGCATAAGTGAGGTTATTGATATTTCTCCCAGCAAACTTGATTCCAGCTTGTGCTTCCTCCAGCCCAGCATTTCTCATGATGTACTCTGCATATAAGTTAAATAAACAAGGTGACAATATATAGCCTTGACATACTCCTTTTCCTATTTGGAACCAGTCTTTTGTTCCATGTCCGGTTCTAACTGTTGCTTCCTCACCTGCATATAGATTTCTCAAGAGGAAGGTCAAGTGGTCTGGTATTCCCGTCTCTTTCAGAATTTTCCACAGTTTACTTTCAACATACAGCCTAACAAAACTGAATCATGAAGAAAATAAAAACAACTTGAACATACCAATCATGAGTAAGATGATTTAAACAATAATCAAAATCTCCCAATTAAAAAAGAAAAAAAAACTCAGGACACAAGGGCCTCACAGGTGAATTCTACCAAACACTTAGAGAAGAATTAATGACAATCCTTCTCAAACTCTTCCAAAGAAATTGAAGAGGAAGGAAAACCCCTCAAAACTAATAGTATAAGGCCAGCATTACCTTCCTATCAAATACAGATAAAGTCACTACAAGAAAAAAGAATCCCAGGTTCTGGTAAGCTAGTTTACCCTGAAGGTAAACCTTATTTAAGAAGAGTACCCTGGAATATATATAAAATGACCCTTCTTCCCTGCCAGAAGCATCAGGTCATTTTTCTCTGTACTTGGCTAAGCTCTTGAAGGAAGAGCTTACAACACTATGGGGAAGCCTATGACTGGTTTCCCTTGGAGTTTTAAATTTCAGAATTGTCACCCTAAGCCCCCAGTTATTCATTAGTTACAGCTCAGATTTTTCTACCCTTTCTGGCACTGGTTTCCATGGAGGTTTCAGCTAGTGAGACTCCATTTTGATAAGCTGCAAATTCCTATCTTTGCTGAGTTTCTCTCAAATGTTGAGGGCCATGGTTTGCCTTGTGTCCTCATCTCTATACAGATCTTAGTAGAGTTGTAGGTTTTTCAGTTTGTTCAGTTTTTTACTGTTGTGTTAGGATGGAGTAAACTTTCTGTCTACTTACATGTGGAACTAGAAACCAAAGGTCATCAATAAAGGCAGTTTTCAATAAAAGCATTTAGATATTTCATGATACTAAATCTAAAGTTTTTATTTTAAAGTGAAACCAATACAGTATTGTAAAGTAAAATAAAATAAAAATTAAAAAAAATAATAAAATAAAGTACTTCAGTTCAGTTCGGTCACTCAATCGTGTCCGACTCTTTGCGACCCCGTGAATCGCAGCATGCCAGGCCTCCCTGTCCATCACCAACTTGCAGACTTCACTCACACTCATGTCCATTGAGTCAGTGATGGCATCCAGCCATCTCATTCTCTGTCATCCCCTTCTCCTACTGTCCCCAATCCCTCCCAGCATCAGAATCTTTCCAATGAGTCAACTCTTCTCATGAGGTGGCCAAAGTACTGGAGTTTCAGCTTTAGCATCATTCCTTCCAAATAAATCCCAGGGTTCTCCTTCAGAATGGACTGGTTGGATCTCCTTGCAGCCCAAGGGACCCTCAAGAGTCTTCTCCAACACCACAGTTCAAAAGCATCAATTCTTCGGCACTCAGCCTTCAGAGTCCAACTCTCACATCCATACATGACTACTGGAAAAACAATAGCCTTGACTAGATGGACCTTAGTCAGCAAAATAATGCCTCTGCTTTTGAATATGCTACCTATGTTGGCCATAACTTTTCTTCCAAGAAGTAAGCATCTCTTAATTTCAAGGCTGCAGTCACCATCCACAGTGATTTTGGAGCCCAAAAAAGAAAGTCTGACACAGTTTCCACTGTTTCCTCATCTATTTCCCATGAAGTGATGGGACCAGATGCCATGATCTTCATTTTCTGAATGTTAAGCTTTAAACCAACTTTTTCACTCTTCTCTTTCACTTTCATCAAGAGGCTTTTTTAGTTCCTCTTCACTTTCTGCCATAAGGGTGGTGTCATCTGCATATCTGAGGTTATTGATATTTCTCCCGGCAATCTTAATGCAGGTCTTCGTAGGACCATTCAACTTCAGCTTCTTCAGCATTACTGGTTGGGGCATAGACTTGGACTACCGTGATCATTCTGTGTGGATGTGACTGGTGATAGAAACAAGGTCTGATGCTGTAAAGAGCAATATTGCATTGGTACCTGGGATGTCAGGTCCATAAATCAAGGCAAATTGGAAGTGGTCAAAGAAGAAATGGCAAGAGTGAATGTCAAAATTCTAGGATTCAGCAAACTAAAAAGGACTGGAATGGGTGAATTTAACTCAGATGACCCTTATATCTACTACTGCAGGCAGGAATCCCTCAGAAGAAATGGAGTAGCCATCATGGTCAACAAAAAAGTCTGAAATACAGTACTTGGATGCAATTTTTAAAGTAAGCAAATAGCAAAACAATGTGAAGTGCTACAATGGTGAAAAGTAAGATAGAATTACCAAAATCAGATTTTGAATAGTAATAGAATAGTTGCTTTATAAGGAAAGATACATAGTACATTGGTACTTCCTGTTCATACTCTGAATTTCAGTAGAGACGCCATGGACAAAACAGGTCTCTATCAATTTTACCAGTGAAGCCTTTCAGTAGTCACTCCTGCCAGACTAAATATGCACTGAAGCTCTTTCCATTTAGGGAGATAAAAAGTCACAGCACAGAACATGAAATGCCTCAGCAGTGCTAAACTGATTCAATTCTGCTAGACTCACAGCTGCTGTCAGGCATCTGTGTGAAATTTAAAAATAATAATAATAAAATAATAAGACTTTTTATAACCAATATGATGTTGAAACATGTTTTATAAATCTGCATTTCACAATCAAGATTGGCCTTTATTATATTAGTAATAAAAGCTCAAAAGTGTCTGCATGATGAATTTTCAGTGAAATAAATAATTACAATCCCCTACAAACTTAGTATAAGTTTACAACTTACAATATTCAAAATGCCATATATTAAACAGTCCTTATGCTGTTAGAAAGGCTAGACTTAATTGAGACATATGACATTGCATTCCCATTCTGGATCAGATAATAAAACTCTGCTCAGTCACATCTTCTGATTGAATTAAATGTTTCTGGTTGATTCAAAACAAATTGAAAAATAAAATACAGTCTTAACTCTCCTAAAAACAGAGCATAGTCAAATTCACAAATTAAAGATGTGGGTATATGCTTTTTTATTAGAGAGTTAACATGCAGGAAGTAAGTCTATAAAAATCTGGTGTAGGACATAATACATTTTGAGAAATATAAGTGTCTGGAGAATATGACTTAATGAAAACTGTACTGCTGCTGCTGCTGTTAAGTGACTTCAGTCATGTCCAACTCTGTGCAACCCCATAGACAACAGCCCACCAAGTTTCCCGTCCCTGGATTCTCCAGGCAAGAACACTGGAGTGGGTTGCCATTTCCTTCTCCAATGCATGAAAGTGAAAACGAAAAGTGAAGTTGCTCAGTCTTGTCCAACTCTTAGTGACCCCACGGACTGCGGCCCACCAAGCTCCTCCATCCACGGGATTTTCCAGGCAAGAGTACTGGAGTGCGGTGCCATCACCTTCTCCAGAAAACTGTACAGTTTCCCCTAAATTTTGCTATCATTATAATTCATTATTCAAAGCAGCGGTATTCTAAAAGGAAGACTGAATTATAGGAAAGTTCTATGATAAGAATAGAATTTCTGGGACAAATCTTCTACCTAGGTGGCTTAGAGGGCCTTGCAGATTTTTTTCATAATTTCTATTCTATCTTTACTTGATCCAATTTACCATTTTCTGAATAGTCAAGACCTGGGATACAAGCTCAGACTGATTGTTCCAAGCAGTGCTTGATATTCAACTTCTATTTGGTCCTCCTTTTCCCCCATTTTTAAATATTATAAAACATTTTATAAAAATCTGTTTCCTTTTATCAAAGGAGCAGTTCCTTTTTTGGTAAAGATAAGTTTCCTTCTGCAGGTAGCATACTTGAGTTTTCCTATGTTTGCATTGTACTCTCAAAGAGATAGGGATACCATCTTTGTATTCATTGTAGCACTTAGCATAAGATTCTGTACATATTAGTCTCCATAAATGCTAGTAGAATTTAATTGTAAAAGAAACAAAACATTAATATGCTTTTTCTCTATTGTGCTTTTGTTTTGACTAGGATGAAAAAAAAAAAGATATTTTGGTTTAGAGTTGAAGGGGCTTTGAATTAGTTATACCAGGTGGAAGACATAGTTAACAACTGTTAGAAAAACATTACCAATAATTAAGGTCAGCATACTACTTTTTTATTACCCTTCCTTTGTAATTCCCTCAATTTTTTCATTAAAAAAATCTTTCTATGATTTCCACCTACTCATTTGCAATTTCTGATATGTAAACTCTAGATTCTACTGCTCATTTGAACTAGGTTACATTCACATTATAACTTCCATTTAAGTAGAAGAGAGCCTACCAATCAATTCATACTAAAGAGGGGAAAATTGAATGTGTTACTAAAATTATGAAGAGTAAATGCTACAAAGTGTTTGGTGAAGTATGCCTACTACTTACAATGAAAATATTAAGGAAAATAAAATAAATATTAATTTTATTGTCCCACATTTTCCTAATGCATTTTGTCAAAAATATATTATACCATCATTGATAACCAGAGACCATATACTATAAAATCTTAAGTGCAAGACAATGAAGACAGAGAAAAATACAGAGAAGGTCTTATCTCTAAATTATTTTCAACCTTGAGTTGCAGCCAAGAATTTTGATTTTGTAAGCAATCACCTCACCAGATGTCTTGATACATCCCTGCCATGCCCTTGCTATTCCTTTTCTCAGTGGTGTATGTGCTCACGTGTAAATAATAGATAGGATACATTAAGACATGGGGTAAATTGAACAGGTTTATTTGGCACTGAGCAAACATCTGCTGTATAAAATCAAAATTAATCGCCATCATGAGTTCCCTCCACTAACTTATTGTCATCCATTTAGAAAATATCCGTTGTCCTAAACAACACTAATAAAACACACAGAAACAGACACATCTGTTAGAACTTGAGCCCTTGGCTCTCAGGGTCAGAATTCTGTGACACTGAGCTCCAAAGCAATTGAATTTCTCATCATTTTCTGATCTCTGGGAGTAAGGTAGGGCTAAATAAAAATAACATCAGAATGAGAACAGGACTCTCCTTCAAAATCTTTGTAGAGTCTTCAGTGATTCTCCAGGAACCACTGATTTGAGTTTGTATTTAAAGCAAGTTCCCCTGTTATATGTCTAACTACTCTCCATCATACTGCATATGGTCATTAATGATGGAGCATTTCGAGCCATCAATACCAAGCTTCATTTAAAAGAAACTTTGAGTATCTATGCTAGATTCTTCAAGTAAAATAAAAAATAATTCAATTATAGTCAGAATATTAAAATAATGAACATTTCTAAAAGTAAGCACATTAATTTTTTTAAAGATAGTGAAGTATGAATTTGAAATAATATTGCACTATTTGCAATCTTGCTGCTGCTAAGCTGCTAAGTCACTTCAGTCGTGTCCGACTCTGTGTGACCCCATAGATGGCAGCCCACCAGGCTCCCCCATCCCTGGGATTCTCCAGGCAAGAATACTGGAGTGGGTTGCCATCCCCTTCTCCAATGCATGAAAGAGAAAAGTGAAAGTGAAGTCGCTCAGTCTGTCCGACTGTTAGCGACCCCATGGACTGCAGCCCACCAGGCTACTCCGTCCATGGGATTTTCCAGGCAAGAGTACTAGGGTGGGGTGCCATTGCCTTCCCCGATATGCAATCTTATCAGCACAATAATGTTCTGCATATTCCCGGATATTAACATGAAAACTTCTGACCCATGAAAATACTAAATATAATGATTCAGACCACTAGGGTTTACCAACTGCTTTTCTACACATGGACTGTGTTATCTATAACTAGTATTAGGACCACATTCTTTAAGAGATGATTTATCCCTAGCTTATGAACAACTTATTATACAACTCTCATAAAATAATTTTCCCTCTCTCTGTAAATTCTGACCTATGAAGAAGTCTTGTAATTTTATATATTAATTGTTTGATGAAAGATGTTTCCAGTTTTTTCCTGAAGAAAAATGCCCTTACACAAAGAAGATAAGCTGTTTAGTTAAAAGAAAAAAAAAAAAAGTAGATTCTAAAAAATAAAGATGAACAATGGAAAACTTCAGTTTCTAGTGTTTTTTATTCTTCATATAATTGAGTAACTCTATGCATGGCATAAATTTATCAATTTCAGAAATTATATCACAGGAATATTTATAAATCTTATGTGATTCCAACATGTTCCCTATAAGATTATTTCTGTTAATTTTCTGCTTAACTGCTTATCAGCTAATTACATAATTTGCCTCCCTGCCTAGTAAATTAAAATCCCAGTTCTCCTTCTTATAGTGCATTCACTCCAGATGAGTCAACATCTGTACAGGGAGGATAGCGAACATTCAGCAAGGATGCTGCTGTTTCCTAGTGAGAAATACTGAAAATGTCAGCAGGACTTAACACATAGGTGAGCTCCATACTGCAAAGGTGAAAACAAGCAAAAAATGTTTAACTAAATAAAAATACATAAAACATATTCTATGTTAAATCAGTATCTCTATATTTTATATCTTTAAATAAATTGTCTTATTAGACATAATTTCACTGTCCTTCTCACTAGGACAGCATTTCCTCCTTGTACATTAATTTTGAACTTTAAAAATCTTCTCTTACTTTGACCAATGTACTCTTATAGCATTTCTTTGAAGCAAAAGGGCTATAATTAATATTTTTAATTTACAAGTAAGAAAACTAAGAATTACAGGTTGTATTAGGTTGTGATACTGGATTTCAATAATTTTTTTTCTCATTCCCATTCCCATACAATTTTATTTACACAGCATTATTCCAACTTAAACACTTCATATTACTTTAATAAAACTCTGAGCCCTATACGTTAGTTATTTGGGCAACAGCATTCTGATTTATGGCTCTTTGAAAAGAGTCAGTTTTAAGATAAGAGATTAAGATAGGAATTTGAGGATATATATATATAGTTTTGAAGGTACAGTTATAAGTAGGGAAGGTCAGATTAGAGAATGAAATGAAAAGGGAGAACTATATTCTAAAATTGCAGTAAATGAAGGAGATGCTGAGAAAGTAAAACCAGGCCACCTAGTATTATAGTTTTCTGTGGAGACAAAACCCTGCCCTAGTAGATAATTCTTTTAAAAAATTATTTTTTTGGCTTTTCAATCATCAGGTACTGAGCTTTCTCCACTCTAAAACACTCCAAACACCTAATCTTATACTTTCTTTCCCAAATTACTTAAAATCAACCTCTCCTTTTCCCTATATCCTCAACACCTGCCCTCCTGAGTAATGAGAGACTGCCCCAAGCTGCTTCAAGTTTCTTTAAAGTTTTTTTTTTTTCTTTACTGATTAGGAATCATCTCTACATTCAAGTATCCAATTTTCCTTCTATCAAAGAGTGCTTTTCAGAGAGTTTTCAAGTAGGAGTTGAACAGCACCAACTTGCAGAGAATTATGGTGGCTCTTCATCAGGAGAGAAGAGCTGGAGTTGCCCTTCAGGGTTTGGACAGGGCCTTAGAAAGTGGTCTAATGTGATAATGATTTAGTGATAGCTCTAATTATAGCACAGTTCACCCCAGCAAATGTGTATTGAACACAAAGCCATTTAGCAGGAAGTTGTAGGTATCGCTGATGGTAGAAATAAAAGCTGCACACCACTGTGTTTGTTGGTAATAGTTCATCTTTTTCCTTACTCAAAAGACTTTTCCTTTTCTCTGAGCATGAGTGATGAAATACCACTAGCTCCAAAAGTAAAAAGTAGTCAGACTTAAAAGGTTTTATAACATTACTGAGCACCATGCCTGAACTGTTGATTAAACTTTAATAAAAATGGAAAAGTAAACATATCTGGTAAAGCAAACATAAAAGGGAAAGAAAATCATATTTGGATCTTTGAGCAAAATAGAATCAAGATTATTATTATTATTGACATAGTTAATTTAGAATCATAGAGGTTTGAGAGCCAGTATTCTCTAGAAATCAAGGTTATCTAATTCTTGATGCTCTGTAATTTTAATTATCATAAACATTTTTGGAAGGTTAGAGTCATTCTCAAAAACAGAAATTAGAAGAATAAATTTTTCCTATTATACTAAAGATTAGAACCATAGTAAAGATCAACATGAAGATCAATAGATTACTTAAAATATTTTTGGACTTCTCAGAATGAAATTTTATTTGTTAAATGTATTAAGGAAATGACAACCCACTTCAGTATTCTTGCCGAATACCAAAGACAGAGGAACCTGATGGGCTACAGTCCATAGGATCACAAGGAGTCAGACACAACTGAGCAACTAACACTAACTACCTAAATGTATTAACATTCCAAAAAAGAATTTGTCAGTGAGAACACTGATATGGTGAGATATATAAGCTTAGAACAAAGAATCTATGAGTCAAAAGTTTAGAAGTTAGTATTACATGTTCTAACATCATCCATTAAAAAGGAACTTCAAAAATAATAGTTTTTCAATTTCTGTCGTTGTCCACAGGTTTCACCTCTTGTGAAGTGGGTGGCTGCCCACCATAGTTTCATTCAGTCAAATATTTTATTAATCTGTGTAGCACCCATGCTCTNCCATCATTGATAACCAGAGACCATATACTATAAAATCTTAAGTGCAAGACAATGAAGACAGAGAAAAATACAGAGAAGGTCTTATCTCTAAATTATTTTCAACCTTGAGTTGCAGCCAAGAATTTTGATTTTGTAAGCAATCACCTCACCAGATGTCTTGATACATCCCTGCCATGCCCTTGCTATTCCTTTTCTCAGTGGTGTATGTGCTCACGTGTAAATAATAGATAGGATACATTAAGACATGGGGTAAATTGAACAGGTTTATTTGGCACTGAGCAAACATCTGCTGTATAAAATCAAAATTAATCGCCATCATGAGTTCCCTCCACTAACTTATTGTCATCCATTTAGAAAATATCCGTTGTCCTAAACAACACTAATAAAACACACAGAAACAGACACATCTGTTAGAACTTGAGCCCTTGGCTCTCAGGGTCAGAATTCTGTGACACTGAGCTCCAAAGCAATTGAATTTCTCATCATTTTCTGATCTCTGGGAGTAAGGTAGGGCTAAATAAAAATAACATCAGAATGAGAACAGGACTCTCCTTCAAAATCTTTGTAGAGTCTTCAGTGATTCTCCAGGAACCACTGATTTGAGTTTGTATTTAAAGCAAGTTCCCCTGTTATATGTCTAACTACTCTCCATCATACTGCATATGGTCATTAATGATGGAGCATTTCGAGCCATCAATACCAAGCTTCATTTAAAAGAAACTTTGAGTATCTATGCTAGATTCTTCAAGTAAAATAAAAAATAATTCAATTATAGTCAGAATATTAAAATAATGAACATTTCTAAAAGTAAGCACATTAATTTTTTTAAAGATAGTGAAGTATGAATTTGAAATAATATTGCACTATTTGCAATCTTGCTGCTGCTAAGCTGCTAAGTCACTTCAGTCGTGTCCGACTCTGTGTGACCCCATAGATGGCAGCCCACCAGGCTCCCCCATCCCTGGGATTCTCCAGGCAAGAATACTGGAGTGGGTTGCCATCCCCTTCTCCAATGCATGAAAGAGAAAAGTGAAAGTGAAGTCGCTCAGTCTGTCCGACTGTTAGCGACCCCATGGACTGCAGCCCACCAGGCTACTCCGTCCATGGGATTTTCCAGGCAAGAGTACTAGGGTGGGGTGCCATTGCCTTCCCCGATATGCAATCTTATCAGCACAATAATGTTCTGCATATTCCCGGATATTAACATGAAAACTTCTGACCCATGAAAATACTAAATATAATGATTCAGACCACTAGGGTTTACCAACTGCTTTTCTACACATGGACTGTGTTATCTATAACTAGTATTAGGACCACATTCTTTAAGAGATGATTTATCCCTAGCTTATGAACAACTTATTATACAACTCTCATAAAATAATTTTCCCTCTCTCTGTAAATTCTGACCTATGAAGAAGTCTTGTAATTTTATATATTAATTGTTTGATGAAAGATGTTTCCAGTTTTTTCCTGAAGAAAAATGCCCTTACACAAAGAAGATAAGCTGTTTAGTTAAAAGAAAAAAAAAAAAAGTAGATTCTAAAAAATAAAGATGAACAATGGAAAACTTCAGTTTCTAGTGTTTTTTATTCTTCATATAATTGAGTAACTCTATGCATGGCATAAATTTATCAATTTCAGAAATTATATCACAGGAATATTTATAAATCTTATGTGATTCCAACATGTTCCCTATAAGATTATTTCTGTTAATTTTCTGCTTAACTGCTTATCAGCTAATTACATAATTTGCCTCCCTGCCTAGTAAATTAAAATCCCAGTTCTCCTTCTTATAGTGCATTCACTCCAGATGAGTCAACATCTGTACAGGGAGGATAGCGAACATTCAGCAAGGATGCTGCTGTTTCCTAGTGAGAAATACTGAAAATGTCAGCAGGACTTAACACATAGGTGAGCTCCATACTGCAAAGGTGAAAACAAGCAAAAAATGTTTAACTAAATAAAAATACATAAAACATATTCTATGTTAAATCAGTATCTCTATATTTTATATCTTTAAATAAATTGTCTTATTAGACATAATTTCACTGTCCTTCTCACTAGGACAGCATTTCCTCCTTGTACATTAATTTTGAACTTTAAAAATCTTCTCTTACTTTGACCAATGTACTCTTATAGCATTTCTTTGAAGCAAAAGGGCTATAATTAATATTTTTAATTTACAAGTAAGAAAACTAAGAATTACAGGTTGTATTAGGTTGTGATACTGGATTTCAATAATTTTTTTTCTCATTCCCATTCCCATACAATTTTATTTACACAGCATTATTCCAACTTAAACACTTCATATTACTTTAATAAAACTCTGAGCCCTATACGTTAGTTATTTGGGCAACAGCATTCTGATTTATGGCTCTTTGAAAAGAGTCAGTTTTAAGATAAGAGATTAAGATAGGAATTTGAGGATATATATATATAGTTTTGAAGGTACAGTTATAAGTAGGGAAGGTCAGATTAGAGAATGAAATGAAAAGGGAGAACTATATTCTAAAATTGCAGTAAATGAAGGAGATGCTGAGAAAGTAAAACCAGGCCACCTAGTATTATAGTTTTCTGTGGAGACAAAACCCTGCCCTAGTAGATAATTCTTTTAAAAAATTATTTTTTTGGCTTTTCAATCATCAGGTACTGAGCTTTCTCCACTCTAAAACACTCCAAACACCTAATCTTATACTTTCTTTCCCAAATTACTTAAAATCAACCTCTCCTTTTCCCTATATCCTCAACACCTGCCCTCCTGAGTAATGAGAGACTGCCCCAAGCTGCTTCAAGTTTCTTTAAAGTTTTTTTTTTTTCTTTACTGATTAGGAATCATCTCTACATTCAAGTATCCAATTTTCCTTCTATCAAAGAGTGCTTTTCAGAGAGTTTTCAAGTAGGAGTTGAACAGCACCAACTTGCAGAGAATTATGGTGGCTCTTCATCAGGAGAGAAGAGCTGGAGTTGCCCTTCAGGGTTTGGACAGGGCCTTAGAAAGTGGTCTAATGTGATAATGATTTAGTGATAGCTCTAATTATAGCACAGTTCACCCCAGCAAATGTGTATTGAACACAAAGCCATTTAGCAGGAAGTTGTAGGTATCGCTGATGGTAGAAATAAAAGCTGCACACCACTGTGTTTGTTGGTAATAGTTCATCTTTTTCCTTACTCAAAAGACTTTTCCTTTTCTCTGAGCATGAGTGATGAAATACCACTAGCTCCAAAAGTAAAAAGTAGTCAGACTTAAAAGGTTTTATAACATTACTGAGCACCATGCCTGAACTGTTGATTAAACTTTAATAAAAATGGAAAAGTAAACATATCTGGTAAAGCAAACATAAAAGGGAAAGAAAATCATATTTGGATCTTTGAGCAAAATAGAATCAAGATTATTATTATTATTGACATAGTTAATTTAGAATCATAGAGGTTTGAGAGCCAGTATTCTCTAGAAATCAAGGTTATCTAATTCTTGATGCTCTGTAATTTTAATTATCATAAACATTTTTGGAAGGTTAGAGTCATTCTCAAAAACAGAAATTAGAAGAATAAATTTTTCCTATTATACTAAAGATTAGAACCATAGTAAAGATCAACATGAAGATCAATAGATTACTTAAAATATTTTTGGACTTCTCAGAATGAAATTTTATTTGTTAAATGTATTAAGGAAATGACAACCCACTTCAGTATTCTTGCCGAATACCAAAGACAGAGGAACCTGATGGGCTACAGTCCATAGGATCACAAGGAGTCAGACACAACTGAGCAACTAACACTAACTACCTAAATGTATTAACATTCCAAAAAAGAATTTGTCAGTGAGAACACTGATATGGTGAGATATATAAGCTTAGAACAAAGAATCTATGAGTCAAAAGTTTAGAAGTTAGTATTACATGTTCTAACATCATCCATTAAAAAGGAACTTCAAAAATAATAGTTTTTCAATTTCTGTCGTTGTCCACAGGTTTCACCTCTTGTGAAGTGGGTGGCTGCCCACCATAGTTTCATTCAGTCAAATATTTTATTAATCTGTGTAGCACCCATGCTCTTCACTGACTTTTTTTTTTAATGCCTCTGCTTCTTCACTAGATTTACTGATAAGTAGAATGTGGTATGGATAGTCTTATAATAGTTAGATTTTTACTCTTCTTTTAAGAACAGCAGTCATTGTATTCAGAGCTCACTCTGCTCTAATATGACCTCATCTTAAGCACATCTGCAAATACCTTATTTCCAAATAAGATGGCATTCTGAAGTTCTGGGTAGGCATTAATTTAGGGTACAAAATTCAGCCCATTACCTCCTCATTCAGAGATGGCCATAGAATGTTATCAGGGTTTTGAAAATATTATATTATTGTTTATGTTAACAACAAGGATTATGACCTAGAGAAGAGAGAACCATTATAAGTGCTAGTGACATGTGCAGTATCACAAGTATCCCTTCTAATTAGCCACGAGACCCAGATGACAAGATTTATGATAGCTCAAGCTGACCTGAATGACCGTTGGGAGTTATACAGCAGATTTCTCGTTCTTGACAGCTAGACTCTACCCTGACATAACATGAAGGGACATATTGATTAAATTCCACTGAAGATTAGGCATCTTCTACTTTAGTGAAATTGTTTGTTAGAAAGACAACAATGCATAAATACTTGACCAACACTAGTATAAAATTAATAATATAAGGTTTTCAAATATACTCCTCTATGATAACAAGTATAAATCTGCCAACAAAAATGTTTCTCACAAATGTGGTTCTGCAACACAAAAAGGCTAATGATTTAAGGTCTAAAGAACAAAAAGCAAGCCATTTAATGCATTCAGAAGAGAGTCTTTGCAGGTAAGGCAGAAGTCTCTCTGATAAAAACTTATAGACAACTCTCAATATTATACTTTAGGCACATATGAAATGCACTTAATTGTACTGTTTCTGTTACTGTTACTTTTAAGATAATTTGCTACAGTAATGATCAAGTACCTCTGTCCTTCAGAATGTTAAGAGTTCTGTGACCATAGTAATTTTGCATACTTTTTAAAAGCTCATTTCACTGTATTTATTGGGCATGACAGATTTATTTTTATTATCTAGTAAGGCACCTATTTATTTAACTTATTTAAATTATGTGCAGAGTATTAGCTCATTTAACTTATATGCAGAGTACATCATGTGAAATTCCAGGCTGGATGAAGCACAAGCTGGAGTCAAGACTACTGGGAGAATTATCAATAACCTCAGATATGCAGATGACACCACCCTTATGGAAGAAAGTGAAGAGAAACTGAGTAGCCTCTTGATGAAAATGAAGGCAGAGAGTGTAAAAGTTGGCTTAAAACTCAACATTCAGGAAACTAAGATCATGGCATCCAGTCCCATCACTTCATGTCAAATAGATTGGGAACCAATGGAAACAGTGACACACTTTCTTTTCTTGGGCTGCAAAATCACTGCAGATGGTGACTGCAGCCATGAAACTAAGATGCTAACTCCTTGGAAGAAAAGCGATGGCCAACCTGAACAGCATATTAAAAAGCACAAACATCATTTTGCCAACAAAGCTATGGTTTTTCTAGTAGTCATGTATGAATGTGAAAGTTGGACCATAAAGAAAGATCAGTGCCAAATAACTGATGCTTTCGAACTGTGGTGTTGGAGAAGACTTGAGAGTCCTTGAACTGCAAGGAGATCAAACCAGTCAGTCCTCAAGGAAATCAGTCCTGAATGTTCATTGTAAAGACTGATTGTGAGCTGAAGCTCCAGTACTTTGACCATCTGATGTGAAAAACTGACTCACTGGAAAAGACACTGATGCTGGGAAAGATTGAAGGCAGGAGGAGAAGGGGACAATAGAGGATGAGATGGCTGAATGACATCACTGAGTCGATGGAAATGGGTTTGCACAAGCTCCAGGAGTTGGTGATGGACAGGGAAGCCTGGCATGCTGCAGTCCATGGAGTTGGGGTCACAAACAGTAGGACATGACCGAGCTACTGAACTGACTGATAAGGCATAGAAACCTCTTAGGCAGTTTGGGGATTTCTCACAAAGGGAATCGATCCATGCACTGCTATTGAATCAGTTTGTTTATCAAGTGGGAAAGAAAAGTCCACTATTTTGGACAAAAAAAGTTCCTATTTTGTCATCTACAACAACTATGTAATTGTTATAATGTAAATTTGTGAAATTTTTCCTCATGAATTTTGATATTCCATAATTAAACAAATGAAAGAACAATTGAAAGCATTGTTTTCTGGCTTTTTATAATGTATGTTTGAGTTGAAAATATACCAGTAATAGTTATTCTGTTGGCCATTCATATAATCCAGTATACATTTTGTGAGAAGATTCTAAAGTAGAAAAGAATATCCTGAAAGGCTGAGCAAACTCCACAAAACAACTTCTGAATGCGGGCAGAGGACATCAGGCACCCAGAAAAACAGAGCACTGACTTCAAAAGCAGGTAGGGAAAAAAAATATAAAAGCCGAAAAAAAAAGAGACAAAGGAGGTGGGGAGGGAGCTCCATCCTGGGAAGGGAAGCCCGTCCCGGGAAGGGAAGCTTAAGAAGAGAGGTTTCCAAACGCCAGGAAACACTCTCCCTGCCGAGTCTGTGGCGAGCCTTGTAAACACAGAGGGCAACATAACAGGAAGGAAAAATAAATGAACAATTAAAACCAACAGATGACAAGCCCAACAGTAACTCGCCCAGCGGAAAAGCAGCGCAAACGCCTGCGTCCACCATTACCCAGTGGGGGCAGGGCAGGGAGGCACGGCAGGCACGGGCTGCAGTGCTTTCAGAATCAGGCAGGAGCGTCCCGCCGCGCGTAACCAGAATGAACTAACTGCGGCTAGCGAACCAGACTGTGGGATAGCTTCCAC
>SJYX01017377.1:64130-76190 GCA_006410675.1 Oreotragus oreotragus
GACTGAAGTGACTTAGCAGCAGCAGCAGTACATTAACAGGGCTTCCCTGGTGGCTTAATCGGTAAAGAATCTGCCTGCAGTGCAGGAAACCACCTGCAGCGCAGGAGACCTGGGTTTGATCCCTGGGTCAGGAAGATCCCGTGGAGAAGGAAATGATGACCCACTCCAATATTTTTACCTGGGGAATTCCATGGATAGAGGAGCCTGGCGGGCTACAGTCCATGGGGTTGCAAGAGTCGGGAACGACTTAGCAACTAAACCACCAAACGTTAACAGTT
Source organism: Oreotragus oreotragus (assembly GCA_006410675.1). Classification (NCBI taxonomy): domain Eukaryota; kingdom Metazoa; phylum Chordata; class Mammalia; order Artiodactyla; family Bovidae; genus Oreotragus; species Oreotragus oreotragus. The sequence continues at coordinate 64,409 of SJYX01017377.1, forward strand.
AATATATAATATGAAAGCACTTAAAAGACATAACATTCTTTCGGAATTCAGTTTATCCGGACTGTGTACTAAGACTGTAAAAACTTTTCCTACACCTTTATCCCAGTTTAGGGCTGGTTTGGAACTGCTCCACAGACTTGCTAAAAATCAGAGGGTGTGGTTGGCAAACATATAGCACAAGTCATTGATACTAAATCTTTAAAAAGAGAATAGGCTTGAAACCTTTCACACATGGTCCCTCCCACCCAGGCAGAACACTGGGCACTGGTTTTGTCAAGGAGGAAACACTTTGGCCTTCTTCAAACACGGAGCAGTCTCGTTTGCCTTATGTTCTCTTGTACACAGTAGGGGAGCTCTTTGTGCTGTTCTAAAAAGAAATTTTCTTATTCATCGCCACACTGTTTTTTTCCAAACAAGAATGCTATTTGTAAAAATAGCGTAAGAAGCTAATACAATATTATAAATCAACTAGATTCCAGATTAAAAGTTAATTTAAAAATAGCAGAAGAAAGCAAAAATTTACTTTGGTTGCACTATCTCACACTCAGAAATGGCATATTGCCCTCTTTTCATTGAATACCATGTGGAGAGAAATTGTAGTTCTGCTAAAGTTAATTCAAGTTAGACTTGAGTTTCCTTCAGTCTGATCTAATGTTCTCTGAAGATTTAACCTCTAAACAACATTGGTTGGTACTAGTATAATACCTTGATCTGTGCGTTTAACTCAGTCTTCTTCCATAGAACAAGGTCTTCTTAAGTCATGTTGAATCTTTTGTGGCTTTGTTTGACACAAGGGAGCGTTCATCTCCCTTGTGAGGAAGTGTCATTTCCTTCACCAAATGCATCCTAAAAATTAGACTTTTCATAGTCAGGTGGGAATCTCTGTATCTATTAAACATACAGTTGTTCCACCTTCATGATAAGTTACAGGATTGGCTTTGAATTGTTTTTTCATATGATTGTTCATTTTCCCATAGTGACTTGGATATGCCATTTGCCAAGTGGACCAAGGATCAGGTTTGCAGTTGGCTGGTGGAACAGGGTTTGGGATCCTACCTGAATTCTGGCAAGCACTGGATTGCATCTGGCCAGACACTTTTGCAGGCTTCTCAACAAGACCTAGAGAAGGTGAATGCCTCTCTTTTGTTTATGCATTGGAGACAGAGAGAAAATGTGAACATTGGCTTGTTTTATTTTCCAGAAAGGGAAGTGAGTAGGGCTAGTAAGTACTCTGCAAAAAGCTTGAGTTCCCTGCTTTGTGCTTATTTTAGCTCATGAACTTAAAAAGGAAGGACCTGGTCTTAATGATTCCTTTGAGACACTTCTGGGCATTTTAATGAAAGAATAATTATAGAGCCATAATCATAAAGTTTCAGTTCATATTCTCAGAACCATTCTGTGGCTCTATCATTGGTCCATCTTCTCAGTGAAATATGTGCAACTCAATTGCACTTTGCACAAGGGAGAAAAGCCCTACATTTTATGTCCAGTTATTTAACATTTCTTCCCAATTATTTAACATCTGGTGCAAAATAAGAGTGGGCTTCTCAGGTGGCATTAGTGGTAAAGAACCCGTCTGCTAATGCGTGTTAGATATAAGCGATGCGGGTTTGATCCCTGGAATGGGAAGATGCCCTGGAGAAAGGCATGGCAACCCACTCCAATGTTCTTGCCTGGAGAATCCCACAGACAGAAGACCCTGGTGGGCTATAGTCCACAGGATCGCAAAGAGTCAGACACAACCGAAGCGGCTTAGCACACATGCACAAAATGAGCGTAGAATTGATGTTATGCATCCTACAGTTCCAATCTTGCAAAGGAAAGAACCTAGTGGGAATATCTAACATACCACTAAATCAACTGCAGTGGTCTTGGCTTTCCAGGAGCCTTTTATTCAGCAACATTTTATAGCTGGGGTTAGTATTCTGATTTAATGTAATTACTGAGTCTTCAATACTAGCTTGATTTTGGAGGTATTGGCATCCTTTGCCAATGGCCGCCAGCCTATGTTGACAGAGCTATAATGCCAGTGTTTCTGTTTGCTATTTCAGGAGCTTGGAATCAAGCATTCCCTTCACCGAAAGAAGCTCCAATTGGCATTGCAAGCCCTGGGATCTGAAGAAGAAACCAATCATGGAAAGCTGGATTTCAACTGGGTCACTAGTAAGAGGTTTTCAATTCATGAATGAATGTGTATAAAAGTATACACACACCCACACGTACATACACATACATAGCTGTTCTTTCTTTTTCATCACAAGACCTATGTTCTGTGGCTCCTTAACAGAACTCATTTCTATCCATAGGATGGTTGGATGATATTGGCCTCCCCCAGTACAAGACCCAGTTTGATGAAGGACGGGTAGATGGTCGAATGCTTCATTACATGACTGTTGTAAGTGACTCACTCCTGAGGTTTGGGGAGGCTAAAGTTGCTTTTCTCTGAAAAACACAGAAATCAAGTAAGCAAAATACAGTGTTTTCACAATGGTTCCACCAGATTTTGAAGGTATTGCTTTAATCTGAGGAGAGGGACAGGCAGAGTTTTCTAAGTTGATGATGTGGGATTTGGCATTTGTAATAGGCTTGGGAAATTTTGAAACCCTGACTTAAGCTACATAAAACTTTATATATATTCAACAATGTAGACATGGACGTGTACACTTCTGAATGGGTGCATTTTATGATACAGAATAACATCCCATAAAAAGATTTAAAACTGAAGGTAGAATTTTGCAGCCGTGGCGGTTTCTGGGTGGCACACTTCTATTAGTAGTGACCACTGGAAGGCTGCCCTTCTGACAGTTCTGTTGGAACTGTCTTTTCCCTTCCCCTTTTGAGAACTATTTCCCGAAACCCCCTAGCCCTTCTCACTTCAGCCCAGTTCTGCTGGAGTGAAGAGGAGACAGGGAAAGGTAGGGCTTCACTCGGCCTCCTTCCTTACTGTTGTGTATTTCCAGCCTTCTGTCCAGTGGGTAGAAAAGCTTTTCCCTACTTTACAGCAGCAGGGAGAGATGGGCTGCAGGAGAACTTGTTCTAGACTCCATGGTACTAGGAGTGTCCTGCCTAAGACACTTTTTTTTTAATGGCTTTGTTGTGGTCTAAGATATGGATCCAACTTCCACAAGTATCTTTTTTTATTTTAAAGACAGTGGAAACTGTTAAATTAATTTTATTGACTTGGACCTTGCTGTTTATTTGGTGAAAGCTGTTAAAAATTGCTCTAGTTACTTTTGAACAAAATTTTAAGATTAAATATGAAAGTCTTATAGTATATTTTTCTCTTAATTTGTGTAAGAATCATATACCCATATTAACTTTCCTTTATTTTTATATAACTTTATTTTTTAAATTGGAATATAATTGCTTTACAATGTTGTAAAATTTCTACTGTATAACACTGTGNACAAGTATCTTTTTTTATTTTAAAGACAGTGGAAACTGTTAAATTAATTTTATTGACTTGGACCTTGCTTTTTATTTGGTGAAAGCTGTTAAAAATTGCTCTAGTTACTTTTGAACAAAAATTTAAGATTAAATATGAAAGTCTTATAGTATATTTTTCTCTTAATTTGTGTAAGAATCATATACCCATATTAACTTTCCTTTATTTTTATATAACTTTATTTTTTAAATTGGAATATAATTGCTTTACAATGTTGTAAAATTTCTACTGTATAACACTGTGAATCAGCTGTAAGTATACAGGTATCCCCCCTGTCTTGAACCTCCCTCTCCCACCCCCATCCTACCCCTCTAGGTCATCACAGAGCATTGAGCTGAGCTCCCTATATTATAGCAGCTTCCTGCTAGCTTTCTATTTTACACATTGCAGTGTATATATATCAATGATATTCTCTCAATTCAGACAAGTATCTTTTTAAAATAAGTGGAAAGTTTCAAAGAGCTGATTTATTTAGGAATTTTTCAATAGCAAAGAAAGTTGGGGTCCAGCTCATTTTCTTCTCCATCAGTAAAACAAAAGTTTGAACCATGGTGGGTACATCATGTAAGATACAGGTAAAATAACACCAGTGTGTGGCATGTTGCACACTTACTGTGTGCCAGGCACTCCTTTAAACTCTTTACTCATAATTAATGCTCAAGTCTCATCGGTACTTGAGGTAGTACTCTATTATCCCCAGCTTTTAGATGAGGAAACAAAAAAACTGAGAAATCGGGTAACTTAACCATGTTGCCACTGTTAGAAAGTAGTAGAAAGTCAGAGTGCATTTGTGGCTGTTGGCCTGCCTTTTTACGTATGAGGATGTTCCTACTGAGAACAGTGTGAATGTGAGCTGTGAGAATTTGCTCACCTGAGAATGTGAGCAAATTCAGACTGAAAACCACAAAAGGCAAACATAATTTTCATGTCTATGAAAGAATAAATTACCTTAGAAGATTTGACCCCAGAAATCCTAAGTCATAAAGACATCTGTTTGTATGTAGTGTCCTGTATTGAATCCTGGATCAGAAAAAGGGACTAGCAGAAAAAGCAGAGANCCGAAGAACTGATGCTTTTGAACTGTGGTGTTGGAGAAGACTCTTGAGAGTCCCTTGGACTGCAAGGAGATCCTACCAGTCCATTCTGAAGAAGATCAACCCTGGGATTTCTTTGGAAGGAATGATGCTAAAACTGAAACTCTAGTACTTTGGCCACCTCATGCGAAGGGTTGACTCATTGGAAAAGACTCTGATGCTGGGAGGGATTGGAGGCAGGAAGAAAAGGGGAGGACTGAGGATGAGATGGCTGGATGGCATCACGGACTCGATGGACATGAGTCTGAGTGAACTCCGGGAGTTGGTGATGGACAGGGAGGCCTGGCGTGCTGCGATTCATGGGGTCACAAAGAATCGGACATGACTGAGTGACTGAACTGAACTGAATCTTTGAGAAAGAAGCTAAGATGATATGATGGTTTGAAGATAGTTTTATCAACAAATGGTGCTAGAAGAATTGAACACCTATAAGCAAACATAAATAAATAAATCTGGGCACAGATCTTATACCCTTCACCAAAACTAACCTGGAATGGATAATATATCACATATAACAGGCATAATAATAAAACTTTTTGTAAGATAACATAGGAGAAACCTAGATGATATTGGAATATGGTGATGATTTTTAGAAATAATAATAAAGTCATGATCTATGAAGCAAATAGCTGATAGGCTAGAATTTATTAACACTGAAATCTTACTAGAAGGTAAAAAAAAAAAAATTAAAATCATTTACCGCATAAGAGACAATAAGAAAGCAAGCTGCTGAATGGGAGAAAATATTTGCAAAGACACATCTGATAAAGAAGTATTATCCAAAATATAAAAAGAAATCTTAAAACTCAACAATAAAGAAACAAATTAAAAATGGGATAAAGATCTTAGACATCTCACTTAAGGATGTGTGTGTGTGTGTGTGTGTACACATATATAGATGGCAAATAAGCATAGGAAAAGTTGTTTCACATCATATGTCATCAGGGAAATGCAAATTAAAGCAAAAATAAGATAATACACACACCTATTAGAATGGCTATAGTCTGGAATACTGACAAAAACAGTGCAAGGAGCAACAGAGATGTTCATACATTGCTGGTGGGAATAAAATATACTATAACTACTTTGGAGGGCAATTTTGCAATTTTCTTTAAAAAAAAACTAAGCCTACTTTTTCTATACAATCCAATAGTCATGCCCTTTGATATTTACCCAAAGGAACTGAAAACTGATATCCACATAAAACCTTAAACATTGATCTTATAGAAATTTTACTCATAGTTGTCAAAACTTGAAAACAACCAAAATATTCTTCAGTAGATGATTGGATATATAAACTTTAGTACATCTGGACAATTAAATATTATTCATTCTTAAAAAGAAATGAGCTATCAAGTCATGGAAATGTGAACTGTGGCTCAGCTGGAAAAGAATCCGCCTGCAATGTGGGAGACCTGGGTTCAATCCCTGGATTGGGAAGATCCCCTAGAAAAGAGAAAGACTAACTACTCCAGCATTCTGGCCTGGAGAATTCCATGGACTGTATAGTCCATGCGGTCATAAAGACTCAGACACGACTGAGCAACTTTCACATGGAAATGTATAGAAGAAATAAATGCATGTAACCCAGTGAAAGAATCTTTAAAGGGTTCTTACTTTGTGATTCCAACTATATGAAATTCTGAAAAAGACAAAAATACAGAAATAATAAAAAGATCAGTGATTGCCAAGAATTGTGGTTAGGGGATTTATGAATAAACAAACCACAGAGAATTTTTAGAGCAGTGAAAATGCTCTTAATGATACCTTAATGATGAAGAGATGTCATTACAAATTTTGCCAAATACATATCATATACTTCCAAAAAGTGAATTATAATATGAGCTGTGGAACTGGGGTGATTATAATATGTCAATATTCCCTTGGTATCTCTAATTTTCTTGAATATTTCTCTAGTCTTCCCCATTCAATTGTTTTCCCCTATCTCTTTGCAAATATTCTAGGGGGAAATTTCATGCAAATAATATAAAAGACAGAAATGGTATGCACCTAACAGAAATGGCAGATACTAAAAAAAGGTGGCAAGAATACACAGAACTATACAAAAAAGATCTGAATGACCCAGATAACCACGGTGTTTTGATCACTCACCTAGAGCCAGACATCCTAGAATGTGAAATCAAGTGGACTTTAGGAAGAATCACTGTGAACAAAGCTAATGGAAGTGATGGAATTCCAGCTGAGCTATTTCAAGACCTCAAAAATGATGCTATGAAAGTGCTGAACTCAATATGCTAGCAAATTTGGAAAATTCAAAAGTGGCCACAAGTCTGGAAATGGTAAGTTTTCATTCCAATTCCAAAGAAAAGCAATGCCAAAGAATGTTTAAACTACTGCACAATTATACTCATCTCACATGCTAGTAAAATAATGCTTGAAATTCTCCAAGCTGGCTTCAACAATGTGAACCATGAAATTTCAGATGATCAGGCTGGATGTATTAAAGGCAGAAAAAACAGATATCAAGTTACCAACATCCACTGGATCATACAAAAACCAAGACAATATCAGAAAAATATCTACTTCTGCTTCATTGATTATGCCAAAGTCTTTGTGTGGATCACAAAAAACTGGAAAATTCTTAAAGAAATGAGAATACCAGACCAACTTACCTACCTCCTGAGAAACCTGTATGCAGGTCAAGAAGCAAAATTTAGAACCGAACATGGAACAGACTGGTTCCAAATTGAGAAAGGAGTATGTCAAGGCTATATATTGTCACCATGCTTATTTACCTTATATGCAAAGTACATATTGCAAAATGCTGGAATGGATGAAGCACAGCTGGAATCAAGATTCCTGGGATAACTATCAATAACATCAGATATGCAGATGACACCACCCTTGTAGCAGAAAGTGAAGAAATAAAGAGCCTCTTGATGCAAGTGAAAGAGGAGAGTGAAAAAGCTGGCTTAAAACTCAGCATTCAGAAAACTAAGATCATGGCATGCAACCCTATCACTTCATTTCAAATAAATGGGGAAACAATGGAAATGGTGACAGTATTTCTTTTCTTGGGCTCGAAAATCACTGTAGATGGTGACTGTGGCCATGAAATTATAAGACGCCTACTCCTTGGAAGAAAAGCTGTGACAAACCTAGACAGGATATTAAAAAGCAGAGACATTTGTTTACCAACAAAGGACTGTGTAGTCAAAGCTGAACCCTGAAGAATTGATGCTTTCCACTGTGGTGTTACAGAAGACTCTTGAGAGTCCCTTGGACTGCAAGGAAATTAAACCAGTCAATCCTAAAGGAAATCAGTCATGAACATTCAAAGACTCTTGCTGAAACTGAAGCTCCAATACTTCTGCCACCTAATAGGAACAACTGACTCATTGGAAAAACCCTGATGCTGGGGAAAATTGGAGGCAGGAGGAGAAGTGGATGGCCATGAGTTTGAGGACATGCTGGGAGTTGGTGATGGACAGGGACCTACCTCTTGAGAAACCTATATGTGGGTCAGGAAGCAACACTTAGAATTGGACATGGAACAACAAACTATCCAAACAGGAAAAGGAGTATGTCAAGGCTGTATATTGTCACCCTGCTTATTTAACTTATTTGCAGAGTATCATGAGAAATGCTGAGCTGGAAGAAGCACAAGTGGGAATCAAGACTGCTAGGAGAAATATAAATAACGTCAGATATGCAGACGACACCACCCTTATGGAAGAAAGTGAAGAGGAACTGAAAAGCCTCTTAACGAAAGTGAAAGAGGAGAGTGAAAAAGTTGGCTTAAAGCTCAACATTTAGAAAACAAAGATCATGGCATCTGGTCCCACCATTTCATGGGAAATAGATGGGGAAACAGTGGAAGTAGTGTCAGATTTTATTTTGGGGGGCTCCAAAATCACTGCAAATGGTGATTGCAGCCATTTAAAGCCAAATTAAAGGATGCTTACTCCTTGGAAGGAAAGTTATGACCAACCTAGATAGCATATTAAAAAGCAGAGACCTTACTTTTCCAAGAAAGGTCTGTCTAGTGAAGGCTATGGTTTTTCCAGTGGTCATGTGTGGATGTGAGAGTTGGACTGTGAAGAAAGCTGAGTGCCAAAGAATTGATGCTTTTGAACTGTGGTGTTGGAGAAGACTCTTGAGAGTCCCTTGGACTGCAAGGAGATTCAACCAGTCCATTCTAAGGAGATCTGTCCTGAGTGTTCTTTTGAAGGACTGATGTTGAAGCTGAAACTCCAATACTTTGACCATCGCATGTGAAGAATTGACTCATTGGAAAAGACCCTGATGCTGGGAGGGCTTGGGGGCAGGAGGAGAAGGGGACAACAGAGGATGAGAAGGTTGGATGGCATCACCGACTTGATAGACATGAGTTTGGGTGAACTCTGGGAGTTGGTGATGGACAGGGAGGCCTGGCGTGCTGCAATTTATGGGGTCTCAAAGAGTCGGACACAACTGAGCGACTGAACTGAACTGAACTGAGTGATCACTCCATCATGTTTATCTGGGTCATTTAGGTCTTTTTTGTATAGTTCTTCTGTGTATTCTTGCCACCTCTTCTTAACATCTTCCACTTCTCTTAGGTCCATACCATTTCTATTTTTTCTTGTGGCCATCTTTACAAGAAATGTTCTCTTGGTATCTCTAATTTTCTTGAAGAGACCTCTACTGTTTCTCATTCTATTGTTTTCCTCTATTTCTTCCCACTGATCACCAAGGAAGGCTTTCTTTTCTCTCCTTGGTATTCTTTGCAACTCTGCATTCAAATGCATATATCTTTCATTTTCTCCTTTACCTTTCACTTCTCTTCTTTTCATAGGGCTTCCCTGGTGGCTCAGAGGTTAAAGCGTCTGCCTCTAATGTGGGAGACCAGGGTTCGATCCCTGGGTCGGGAAGATCCCCTGGAGAAGGAAATGGCAATCCACTCCAATATTCTTGCCTGGAGAATCCCATGGACGGAGAAGCCTAGTAGGTTACAGTCCACGGGGTCGCAAAGAGTCGGACACAACTGAGCGACTTCACCTTCACCTTCACCTTCTCTTCTTTTCATAGCTATTTTTAAGTCCTCCTCAGACAACTATTTTGCCTTTTTGCATTTCTTTTTCTCGGGGATGGTCTTGATCACTGCTTCCTGTACAATGTTCTGAACCTCCGTCCATAGTTCATCAGGCACTCTGTCTATCAGATCTAATCCCTTGAAACTATGACTCACTTCCACTGTATAATCATAAGGGATTTGATTTAGGTCACACCTGAATGGTCTAGTGGTTTTCCCTACTTTATTCAATTTAAGTCTGAATTTGGCAATAAGGAGTTCATGATCTTAGCCACAGTCAGCTCCCAGTCTTGTTTTTGCTGACTGTATAGAGCTTCTCCATCTTTGGCTGCAAAGAATATAATCAATCTGATTTCGGTGTTGACCATCTGGTGATGTCCATGTGTAGAGTCTTCTCTTGTGTTGTTGGAAGAGGGTGTTTGCTATGACCAGTGCATTTTCTTGGCANTTTTTGCTGACTGTATAGAGCTTCTCCATCTTTGGCTGCAAAGAATATAATCAATCTGAATTCGGTATTACCATCTGATGATGCCCATGTGTAGAGTCTTCTCTTGTGTTGTTGAAAGAAGGATTTTGCAGTGCGAAGGGTACATTCTCTTGGAAAAACTCTGGTAGGCTTTGCCCTGCTACATTTTGTACTCCAAGTCCAAATTTGCCTGTTACTGCAGGTATCTCTTGACTTCCTACTTTTGTATTCCAGTGTCCTATAATGAAAATGACATCTTTTAAGGGTGTTAGTTCTAGAAGGTCTTTTAGGTCTTCATAGAATGATTCAGCTTCAGCTACTTTAACATTACTGCTTCACATAAGTTCACATAAATAACAGGAATATTCCTTCTATTCCTTAGCTCTGTAACAGCTTTTCACTTAGTCATATTTAAGACTTTCAAATTGAAATTTATTTACCCAATCAATTTATCAAAGGTATATTCTACCATGGGGGATTCTTTACCAATTTCATTAGGGTCTTCATAATTATTAAATGATTTAAGACAAATCTTCTACTCTTTCTTGAACCAGCTTTAGTACTTTATGTGTTAATTGTTTGAATGAAAATTTTAAGATATCAACTTGTATAATTCACAGTTCCTTTGTATTTTATACTTTCACAATGTCTTTCTTACGAAGCCTTATTCTCATTCTTAGTGTAAAAACACAACAAATTTTTCCTGGTTTGGCTTTCTAAGAATTATGATCTTTTGTAAAATTCCTAATTTATTTCTCACTTATAATGTATCTTTTTTTGCATAATTTTTCTTCTATATCTCTTCCATATAATGTTTTTGTTACAGTTGCCTTTCTCCATGTTTCTCTTCATCTTGTTTACAAAACTGAAAAGTTTATTTTTCATTATATGGTTTATTAAACAGAAATATATACTCTTATGTTTTCCTCTCACTACAGTTTTATGTTGTGTAAATATTGATGAAGTGCTATAATTAAAATATTCTAACATAGAGCACATAAATAAACTTTGGTTTTGCCTTTAAAGCTATTGTGTGGAGAAGGAATATTTTAATCACATTCATTAGACTTTTTAGAAAATATTGGTTTTCAATTTATGTTCAGGCTAAATGTGTATTTGGATTTGGACATATGTTCCTTCATTAATTTTTAATTTTTTTTAATTTTTACTTTATTTTACTTTACAGTACTGTATTGGTTTTGGCATATATTGACATGAATCTGCCACGGGTGCACATGAACTCCCAAACACGAACCACCCTCCCACCTCCCACCCCACATCATCCCTCCGGATCATCCCCATGCACCAGCCCCAAGCATCCTGCATCCTGCATTGAACATAGACTGACGATTCATTTCTTACATGATAGTATACATATTTCAATGCTATTCTCCCAAATCATCCCACCCTCTCCCTCTCCCTCTCCCTCTCCTTCTCCCTCAGAGTCCATAAGTCCGCTCTACACATCTGTATTTCTTTTGCTGTCTTGCATACAGGGTCCTCATTACCATCTTTCTAAATTCCATATATAGGTGTTAGTATACTGTATTGCTGTTTTTCTTTCTGACTTACTTCACTCTGTATAATCGGTTCCAGTTTCATCCATCTTATTAGAACTGATTCAAATGTATTCTTTTTAATGGCTGAGTAATACTCCATTGTGTATATGTACCACAGCTTTCTTATCCATTCATCCGCTGATGGACATCTAGGTTGTTTCCATGTCCTGGCTATTATAAACA
>SJYX01017377.1:77327-99350 GCA_006410675.1 Oreotragus oreotragus
TTTTACTTTACAGTACTGTATTGGTTTTGGCATATATTGACATGAATCTGCCACGGGTGCACATGAACTCCCAAACACGAACCACCCTCCCACCTCCCACCCCACATCATCCCTCCGGATCATCCCCATGCACCAGCCCCAAGCATCCTGCATCCTGCATTGAACATAGACTGACGATTCATTTCTTACATGATAGTATACATATTTCAATGCTATTCTCCCAAATCATCCCACCCTCTCCCTCTCCCTCTCCCTCTCCTTCTCCCTCAGAGTCCATAAGTCCGCTCTACACATCTGTATTTCTTTTGCTGTCTTGCATACAGGGTCCTCATTACCATCTTTCTAAATTCCATATATAGGTGTTAGTATACTGTATTGCTGTTTTTCTTTCTGACTTACTTCACTCTGTATAATCGGTTCCAGTTTCATCCATCTTATTAGAACTGATTCAAATGTATTCTTTTTAATGGCTGAGTAATACTCCATTGTGTATATGTACCACTGCTTTCTTATCCATTCATCTGCTGATGGACATTTTCCCCAACTTTCCAGGTGGCACAATAAATAAGAATCTACCTTCCAAGACAGGGGACATGGATTCAATCCCTTGTCTGAGAAGATTCCACATGCCACAGAACAACTAAGTCCATGCACTACAACTACTGAGCCTGAACTCTAGAGCCAGCAAGCTGCAACTACTTACCCCTCATGATGCAACTATTGAAGCCTGTGTTCTGGAAGAAGAGAAGCCATCACAATGAAAAGCCTTCTCTTTACAAGGAGAAAGTCCATGTGTAACCAAAAATAATAAATTAATAATTTAAAAAAATGCTTTGCCATTTTAACCAGTAGGACTTTGTTGTTTACCCATTTTATATGTAATGCTTTGCATCTGTTAACCACAAACTCTCAGTCCATACCTCCCTCCTCCACATCACTCTTGGAAGCCCCAAGTCTGTGCTCTAAATTGTGTCAGTTCCTGTTTTGTAAACAGGTCCATTTGTGATATATTTTAAATTATATATATAAGTGATACCATATAGGCATTTATTTTTCTTTCTGACTTCACTTGGTATGATAATCTTTCGTTGCATCCATGTTGCTGAAAATGGCATTATTTGGTTCTTTATTATAGATGATTAGTATTCCAGTGTATATGTGTACCAAATCTTTGTCCATTCATTTGTCAATAAACATTAAAGTTGTTTGCATGTCTTGGCTATTGTGAATAATACTGCTGTGAACATGGAGGGAAAGTATCTTTTTGGATTACAGTTTTGTCAGAATACATGCCCAGCAGGGGAATTGCTGGATAATATGTTAACTCTGAATTTTTTGAGGAACCTCAATACCATTTTCCATAGTGGCTGTACCAATTTATATTTCCACCAGCAATGTACAAAGGGTTCCCTTTTCTCCCCACCCTCTCAAACATTTATTATTTGTTCTTTTGGGTTATAGCCACTCTGACAGGTATCAGGTGATATCTTGTGGTTTTTATTTGTATTTCCTAGATGATTATCAATGTTGAGCACTTTTTTTTTTTTTTTCCATATGCCTATTGGCCATCTCCATTTCCTCTTTGGAAAAGCATGTATTCAATTCCTCTGCCTATTTTTTATTCGAGGTTTTTTCTTATGTTGAGTTTTATGAAGTGTTTATATATGTTGGATATTAACATCTCTTATCAGTCGTATTTTCTCCCATTCTGTATGTTGTCATTTTGTTTAATGGCTGTTTTCCTTTGCTGTGGAAAAGCTTTTAAGCATAGTTTGGTCCCATTTGTTTATCTTTTATTTTATTTCCTTTGTTTTAAGAGACAGATCCACAAAATATTACTATTTTTATCAAAGAATGGTTTGCGTATGTTTTCCTCTAGGAGTTTTATGGTATCTGGTCTTACATTTAGGTATTTAATCCATATTGAGTTTATTTTCATATATATAGTGCTAAATAATATTCTAATTTAATTCTTTTACATGTAGCTATCCAACCAAAAGTAGAACTACCATATGATCCAGCAAAACTACTCCTGGGTATATATTTGGGGAAAACCACTAATTCAAAATGACACATGCACCCCAATTTTCATAGAATCATCATTTATAATTGTCAAGATACATGCAATACACACACAAATGGTACATTATTCAGCCATAAAAATGAAATTTTGCCATTTGCAGCAATACTGACAGAACTGGAAGGCATTATGCTAAGAAAAGGAAGTCTGACCAAGGTAAATACTTTATGATCTCATTTATGTAGTATCTGAAATGTACCACAAACTAGTGAATGTAACAAAAGAAAAGCAGACTCACAAATACGGAGAACAAACTAGTGGTTACAATTGGGGGATGGAAGGGCGAGGTGCAATACATGGGTAACGGGTTAAGAAGTACAAACTACTAGGTATAAAATAAGATACAAAGATATATTGTAAAACATGGGGAATATAGCAAATATTTTATAATAACTATAAATGGAATGTAACCTTTACAAATTTTGAATCACTATATTTTATGCCTATAACATATGACATTTTATATCAAATATAAAATAATTGTTATTATTATTAAGAAGGATAAGGAGGAATATCTATAAAAATATCTTAGTTTTTCCATTGAATATGTGGTTAATTTTCAGTTAACATAATTGCTGATACAACTGGATTCATTTCCACAATCTTGCTATTTGTGCTATATCTGTATCTACTGCTGTTATTTTACTGATTTTCTGAGTTCTTTCCTTTTTTAATGATTGTGTGTTTATTTTTCTCCTTTATAAGTTTTATATTTTCATTTTTTTTGCTACTTTTAAATGGTTACCTTAGAGATGATAAATCGCACCTACTAATTATTAAATACAAATTGTCATTTTTACCATTCTAGATCTTCTGAACATTTTAAGCTATCTACCAGTTCTTAGCTTTTGTTCCTTCCATCCTGTGGTTTTTAACTTTACATACACTGCAACTCTCACAAATCATTACTTTTATTTTAATGATATATTTTTATTTATAATTGCAGTAATATTCTTTATAGTTTCTAACATTCTAGTAATGAAGAGTTTCCCTATAGAATCATTCTTCATTTGAAAAAAAAAATTATTTAGTCGTTATTACAGTGTGTACCTGCTAATAGCAAATTACCTTATTTCTTCTCTTTTAAAAATACCTTTACTCCCCTTCCTTATTGAATGACTCATTCACTTATTTAATGTCAGCACTTTGAAGATGGACCTCCATTTACTGTGGATTCCCATAATTTATATTAAGAATAAGCTAATAAGCTTTAAATCCAATTGTTGCTCCTTTAATAGGAATGCATTTTTGGGGGGACTTTTATTTTAAGATTTGTTTGTTTGTTTCTGCAGAATAATTGTTTTACTCTGATATGCCTAGGTATGATTTTCTTTTCATTTATATTACATGAGGGTTACACAGCTTTACTATGTTTAATCTCCTATTCACTCATATTTGTAATTTTTCAAGTGTCTTGAGAAATTGTTTGTATTTGAGGACTATCACCATTATTTTTCCCTCTATCCTAAAACACCACCAAAAAACACTGCTTGTTTTCCTATCCCTCAAGAGATCACTTCTGCCTAAGGAAAGCCCAGATTTTTAGTGCTTTTATTCTGCTCTCTAAATAAAAATATGCCTCAGGGAAAAATGCAGTGTTCAAACATCTCTTTACCTCCCTGTGTTCCCTACTTGCCTGGGATCTTTACCTCTAAAACTATAATTACTTTTGAAACTATGATGTCTGCCTTGAAGAATATACAGTTTTAACTATCCAGTTTTCCTAGTTATTAGAAGTATTGGCCTATCCAAAGCATCTTCTGCAAGATACACACAGATTCTGTTTTTTCTAAACATTCAGAGTCACAACTCTACAATAAGCCACACTTGCAATCTCTTTACTTAGAATGATGTTGGCAGGAAAAATAACGTTCAAGCTGGACATCGTCAAGAGATCCCAGTCAACAGTGAGAGTTCTTGAAGCAGCAGCCCAAATGCCGAGGTACACTTAAGTATAAGGTGAGGTACCACCTATCATGCAAGTGCAAGGGCTGCCTTGCCTTATATGTCACTGATCTAAAGGCTTCATGCTCCACAGAAGCCGATATTTCTTTTAATAATTCCATGGGCCTAACTTTCAATGTCTCTACAAGTTAAATGCTAGTTATACGAATATAGTGTATAACACTTAATGAAGTATTTACATTTTATTTATAAATCTTCCCAGCCTATGTGTGATTTATGAGTAGGGATTATTTTTCTTAAAAGTAACTTTACTTAGTGATATCTTTGACATCTGTCTCTTATACACATCTAGATGTGTATAAGAGACAGCGTGAACCGTGAACTATCATTACCATCTTTCTAAATTCCATATATATGTGTTAGTATACTGTATTGGTGTTTTTCTTTCTGGCTTACTTCACTCTGTATAATTGGTTCCAGTTTCATCCATCTTATTAGAACTGATTCAAATGTATTCTTTTTAATGGCTGAGTAATACTCCATTGTGTATATATACCACAGCTTTCTTATCCATTCATCCGCTGAGGGACATCTAGGTTGTTTCCATGTCCTGGCTATTATAAACAGTGCTGCAATGAACATTGGGGTACGAGACAAAGCCAGTATTGTTTATGAGTGCTATAGCTCATACTAATTCTCTCATGTTGTTTTATTATTTCAGGTTTCCATATTTTCATGATTTGTTTTCTATGTACTGGTTCCTATTTTCCTCTCAGATTTTATTTTTGCTTCATTGTCGTCAAGCTCTTGAGAAATAAAAATTTCACAATGTACATTAGGCCAATGCCAGCCATCCTGAGTTGGAGAAGAAAATGGGGACCCACTGCAGTATATTTGCCTGGAGAAATCCCATGGACAGAAAAGCCTAGTGGGCTGCTGTCTATGGGGTCACCCAGAGTCAGACCTGACTAAAGTGACTTAGCATGCATGCATGCATTGGAGAAGCAAATAGCAACCCACTCCAGTATTCTTGCCTGGAGAATCCCAGGGACAGAGGAGCCTGGTAGGCTGCCATCTACGGGGTCACACAAAATTGGACACAACTGAAGTACTTATCAGTAGCAGCAGCAGCGGCCCTCCTGAGTAATTTTGCTTTGTTTTGCTTTGTATTTGCTGTGATGACCAACATTCAACTGTGGTTTTACACTCTTTTTAATTCCCATATCTTAGAAGTTGAGATAATCTTTGTCTTACATAGTGTAACATACATAATGAAAAATGGTCCTGAATATTCTTACAAAATAAACTTTGTTAAAGACAGTTAGAGTACAGAAGGGTTTTCTGTTCTTCCCTGCACATGATTTCTACTTTCACCTGGTTTTCCATATATCCACTGCTGTAAGAGTGCTAGTTTTCTGGATTCATTTAGAAAAACCCTTTACAAGTGATTCTGTCCTTTGTTTCTGTTATATGGCTGGCAGCAAGCACATAACCTCAACTTTGTTGAAACCTTATGTTTGTCAGATGTACATGACTAACTCGAAAATTGATAAATAGAAGTCTCAAATAAATTGTTGGGAGGCAGAAGAGGGAGCTCTCATGCCCTGTGATGGGGTCCCCAACCCCTGGGAAAACTAGTACCTGTCCACTACGTATTAGGAACCAGGCTGCACAGAAGGAGGTGAGTGGTGAACAAGCAAGCAAATCATCTGTCATTCTCCATCACTTGCATTACCACCTGCATCATTACTCATATTACCACCTGTGCCATCCCCACCACAGGATCACATTAATCCTTGATCCCCATCCCAATCCATGGAAGAACAACTAAATTGCAGGAAACCAGTCTCTGGTGCCACAAAGGTAGAGGACTGTTGATTTAATCCATTTAAATTTAAGGTAATTATAACTATGTATATTTCTATTGTAATTTTATTAATTGTTTTGGGTTTGTTTCTGTAAGTCTTTTTCTTATCTTACGTTTCCCACCTAGAGCAGTTCCTTTAGCACCTGTTGTAAAGCTGGTTTGGTGGTGCTGAAACCTCTGAGTTTTGCTTTTCTGTAAAGCTTTTTATTTCTTCATCAAATCTGAATAAGATCCGTGCCAGGTAAAATAATCATTGTTGTAGGTTTTTCCCTTTCATCACTTTAAATATATCCTGCCAATCCTTTCTAGCCTGAAGAGTTTCTGCTGATAAAGTTGATGATGACCTTAGGGGATTCCCTTGTATGTTATTTTTTGTACTTTCCTTACTGCTTTTAATATTTTCTATTTAACCATTGTTAGTTTGATTAATATGTATCTCAGTATATTTCTCCTTGGGTTTCTCTTTCAAGGGATTCTTTCTGCTTCCTGGAATTAGCTGACTATTTCCTTTACCATGTTAGGGAAGTTTTTGTCTATAATCTCTTTAAATGTTTTATTAGGCCCTTCATTTTCTTCTGGGACCCCTATAATTCAAATATTCATGCATTTAATATTGTCATAAAGGTCTCTGAGGTTGTTTTCATTTATTTTCATTTTTTAAAATATTCTGCTCTGTGGCATTCCCACATTCTATATTCCAGGTCACTTTTTTTTTTCTGCCTCAGTTATTCCTCTATTGATTCCTTCTAGCATATTTTTCATTTCAGTTATCATGTGATTTATCACTGATTGTTCGTCCTTTAGTTCTTCTAGGTCTTTGTTATATATTTCTTTTATATCATTGATCCATGACTCCACTATGTTTCTGAGATCTTAGATCATCTTTGCTATCATTACTCTGAATTCTTTTTAAGGTGGATTGCCTATTTCCTCTTCATTTATATGTCTTGTAGGTTTTTATCTTTCTCTTTCTTCTGCAACATATTTGTCTGTTGTTTCATTCTGTCTAACTTACTGTGTTTATGATCTCCTTTCTTCAGGCTGCAGGATTGTAGTTCCCTTTGCTCCTATTTTCTGCCTCATGGTCAGCAAGTTTGGTCCAGGGGCATGAGTACGCTTCCTGGTGGGAAGACCTGCACTCTGGTGGGTGAAGCTGAGTTTTTTCCCTCTGGTGGGCAGGGCCAGATCAAGTGTTTTGAGATGTCTGTGAGCTTAGTACAATTTTAGGCACCCTTTCTGCTAATGAGTGGGGCTGTGTTCCTATCTTACTCCTTGGTTGGCATGAGGTCTCCAGAACTGGAGCTTGTGGGCAGTTGTATGGAGCCAGGTCTTGGTGTTGAGATGGATACCTCCAGGAAAGCACAAGCTGATTAACATTCCCTAGGCTCAGGAATTCTTTGGTGGTTCAGCACTGTACTCAGGTCTCAGACATTAGATGTCCAGATCTGACCCCTGGACAGAGAGCCTAAGTGCCCAGAAGTCTCACAGTGTGGCCAGAGAAAAAATAAAGAAAAAAAAGAGAAAGGAAAACAGTAGACAAGCAAAATTTAAGACCAACAGCAAAAACTAAAGGAAACAGCCACAACAAGACACATACAAAGGAAAGAAAATAAACAAACAGACAAATTATAAAAAAACAAAACCAAGCAAAAAGAAACAAGAGTGTACAGGAAGAAAAGGGAAAAAAAAAAAACACACACACACACACACAAAATAAGGGAACAAGGACACAAACAAAAGTACTAAAAAATGAAAATAATCAATAAGGTCTAAACTAACAAAAACAAAACAAAAACAGAAAGCAAACTAAAACTAAAAAAGCAAAAGAAACATAGAGCAAACACATTAAAAATGATTGAAAAAAAAAAACCTGAAGAATGAAAACAAGAAAAAGATACAAAACACTGAAATAAAAATAGAATAATAAAACTATTAAAAAAAAAACAGAAATAACATCATCAACAACTGAACAAAATGAAACAAAGGAACAATAGTAATATTTTTCTGAGACCTCTGAGAGTGTCCTTGCTCCTACAGTGAGCCACAGCCAACCTCTGCCTCCCCAGGAGGCCCTCTCATACCTCTAGGTATGTCTCTGTCTGTGGGCATGGTGGGTCCAGCTCAGACCCTGAGATGGCCCAATTCCCATGTATTCTTGCCCCTAAAATCCATTACTACTGAAGCTAGGCTGGTTTCAGTTGTGGGAACACTAATCTTTTCATATATTCCACAGAAACAGGATTTATCTAGCAAATTACAGGAAATTAATCTGCAGTTTAGGCAGCTTCACATAAGAGATTGCTATTCCTCTTCCTTAGATGCACTGCCCCTGAGGATCATCTTTAGTTTTCCCCTGCCTCTGTGTATGCCCCACTCTCAGGTATCTTTTCCCCACCCAGGTGAGGGGGAGTGAAAGTAGCAGCTGATTGGGGCACACTTAATCATTCACACAGGGAGAGATACAGCAGCCACAGCTGGGATGTGTGCAGAGTGCCTGTAGTAGCAGAGATTGTCAGGTAGATGCAACAGACTGAGACATGTTTGCTTTAGTGGGAGTACCTCCCAGTGCACACAGAGGCAGGGTTTGTCCTGTGGGGACAGTGATGGTCCTCTCCCATGTGTGCCACTCAAAGTTGGTGCCTCATTTCCTAGGCTGATCAAGGCTCCTCAGGTGCATTCCTGGCCATGGGGCCTCTAACTCCTGTCCCTTCTGTTGCATCCATGCAGGTAGTAGCAGTCCTCTCCTTGTATCTGCTCTCTTAACCTCTTAACCCTATGCTTTAGCACTCTGCCCCAGCAAACACTGGTGGATTCCTGTGTCTGGGAGCATAGGTGCCCAGGGCTGATTTCCAAGTAAGCTTTGGAATAGGCAGTGCTCAGAATACTGGAGCGAGCCCACATGGGCAGACGAGGCCTTAGCATGAGGGGCAAGTGAACCTGCTCAGATGGGCGCCCACGCCAGTACCTACAGCAGCTGATTGGGAAGAGGGTTGCAATGGTAGCCTTGCCCCCTGACCACCACTCAACAACCACACCTTAGTTTTATGATGTCCCAGGCTTTTTCTGCCAGCTTACCAGTAGTGGAGCTCCTAATTCCTGTCCCTTCAGGTTGCCTTTCCACTGACAACAGCTGATCCTTCCTGGGCCCATGCTCTAAACCCCAATTTCTAACACCCAGCCTCCATCCACAACAGGAGACACACTGTTCAGGCTGGGGTCCTCAGGGCTTTGGCACAGGCAATGTGTACCATTTTTACATTGTTCTGCCTTCTACAGACCATACACAGCATTCTCCTTTGATCCCTCAAAGTTCTCTTTCTGTTCCAACTTATTTCTCCACTGTGAGGTAGGGGGAAAAACTGTGTGCATGAACTTTTTCTCACTTTCAAATTTCTGCTAGGGTTGCTGGTCTCTGTTGTGATTCCTCTTTTATTTATTTATTTTTTTTCTTTCTTCCATCCTATCCAGTTGCAAGGGGATTTTTCTTTTCCTTTTAGGTTGCCCAACATACTACTAAAAAATTCAGTTATATCCAACTCTTTGTGACCCCATGGACTATGCAGTCCATGGAATTTTTCAGGGCAGATTCCTGGAGTGGGTAGCCTTTCCCTTCTCCAGGGAATCTTCCCAACACAGGGATCGAACCCAGGTCTCCCATATTGCAGGTGGATTCTTTACCAACTGATCCACAAGGGAAGCCTTTAGGTGTCCAAAGTCTTCTGGTAATAATGTTCAACAGGTGTTCTGTGAGAATTGTTCCATTTGAAGAAGTTCTCAATGAATACTTGTGTAGAGAGACAAATTCTTCATCCTCCTATTTCACTGTCTTAACTCCTCTGATAAACTCATTAATATTTACATTAGCACTCCCCAAATTAAATACATAGTATAAATCTGACAAAATATGTCAAAAATCTGTATGATGGAAAGTACAGAATTTTGATAAATGAAATAAAAAAACTAAATAAATGAAGAAATATCTCATGTTCATGGATAAGAAGACTCAATATTGTTCAGATGTTAGTTGTTCTCAACTTAATATACAGGTTCAATGCATTCCAAACAAAATACTGTAAGTTATGTTGTGAATATAAAAAAACTGGTTCTAAAGATTACATGGAGAAGCGAAAATCCTCAGAAAAATCCAGGAAAAAAAAATTAAGAGGAGTATCTGAATTGAAGACTTACTATAAAGCTGAAGTAGTAAAACTGTAATACTGGTAGAAGAATACACAAATAGATCAGTGAAAGAACATACAGAGCCCAGAAAAAAGACCCTCCCATAAATATAGATAATGAATCTTTTAAAAAGGAATAAAGGTAATACCATGGTGCAGAGATAGTCTTTTCAACAAACAGTACTAAAACAACTGGTTATCCACATGCAAAAAATAAAAATAAAAAAAAGAATCTGGACATATTCTACATGTTTCACACACTAACTCAAAAAAGATCACAAATCTAAATATAAAATGCAAACTATAACTTTTCTAGACTATAAAATAGTGAAAAATATAGAAGACCTTGAGTATAGTGATCACTGTTTTATATAAAACAATGTAGGCACAATCTACAAGAGAAATATGATAAACTGGACTTCATTAAAATTAAAAACTTCTACTCTATGAAAAATGATATTAAGAGAATGAGAAGACAAGCCACAAACTATCTGTAAGAGATACATCTAATAAAACACTGCTTTCTAAAATATAAAAGAACTCTTAAAACTCAAAAATAAGAAAATAAAAAATGATTAAAAATAGACCAAAACCATAACAGACACCTCATTAAAGAAGAGACACAGATGGAAAGTAAGTATATGAAAAGATTGTCAACTTAGCATGTCAGCAGAGAAATATAAATGACCAATGTTTGGAACACAACACTGCCAAATGCTGGTAAGGGTGTGGGACATCAGGAACTCTCACTCATAGCTGCTGGGAATGCAATGTGATTGAGCCACTTGGAAAACAATTTGTTAGATTCTTGGAACTTTGTAAACCGCTCAAGAAACAAATCATCTTCCTTTTTTTCAGTTTTTATTTTAAAATTTATTTATTTTAATTGGAACCTAATTACTTTACAATATTGTATTGGTTTTGTCATACATCAACATGAATTAAAAATGTAGGATGTGTGCTGGACAAATAGAGTCACATTCAACATAGATACAATTTTGATTTCAAGGTAAAAATTAAATTTATAGCATACAATTAATAATTCAGCTGTTCTAAAACATATTTATCTCTTAATGGAAGGCAATTTTGATTAAAAAATATCAGTGGAGTTGGTTATTTGAGTATGTGATGGTAGAGGAATGATTTTTTGCATATCAGAGAAGGAAGTCAACAATAATGGATCAAGACAGAAGTTTTGAAGACTGAGAATTGGAGGTAATTGAGAAATAGAGGTAACAATATTATTGAGTGTTATCTACAGATTTAATCATTTACAATTTTTACCTAACATGAAAGTCACTGCACAAATGAATTACACTCCTCATAAAAATATGATATCTAAATTATTACATATAACATTTAAAAAATTCAGGCATCCTGCCTCTCAAATATGTGAGCACAGTAGATGGAAAACAAAAGACAATAGTAACAGCAAAATACATGAAAATGTTAAATGAGGACATATGACAACCCCAAAAGAAGTAAAATCGGATGCAATCATTGTTACATGATTTCATTAGAAATTCAGAGTAGGAAGTTCAAAATTAAAACTTCCTGTGGTGGATAAAAATGGAAAAGCTTAATTAAAGTGAAAATTAAACAGGCCCTTTTCAAAGTAGCTACCTTTTTACAGCACATACTCATCTATCTTAGAGACACTGAGCTAGAGTCACTTTCAGCATAGATACAACTTGATTTTGTCAAAGAGGGAGGAAGGATCACAGAAAAGGAGTTACTGTGGCATTGAATGATATGTACAGTTGGATTTAATTAGGCCAAAGTGATAAGTGATGGTTTTAAGCACAAGAATTAACACAGATGGCCAAAAAAGACAAATTCAGTATTTTCAATCTGGAAAATGTCAGGCTTAGCATAGATAATGAAGTCCTAGAAAGTTAAGAATGAAATAAAGGCTCTGCTTGAAATGGCAAATGATTCTAGGAAGGAAAGCATGCACACACTATTCTTAGAATTCCTAAATAGATAATGATTGTATTAGCTTAGCCCAGATTTTCTGCCACAGTAACTTAATGAGGTCTAAAACTGAAAATTCTGTCAAGATAATAAATATTAAGCTAAATTTTTTAGATTTTTATTTTAAAAATAAAATAAAATATGATGACCATAGTTTAAATTTTATATTGTTATTAAATATCCTTCTACCACAGTATGTTTATAACCTAGTTAATTTTAAGGTGTAATTATATATAGAGAGATAACATTTAGGGATGCAGATCTCTGATTATTATTTATTATTTCATGGAGCAATCTGAAAATTAATACTGGAAAAAATTAAATTAAATTAGTTGTATTTTCTATGCAATATTGATTCCAAGTTATATTCTACTGTATAAATAATTGATGTACCAGTATTTTAATTTGAGATTTCCAAAATTCAATATCATCAAAAGAAAACTCTTGAGAATTTTAGACTAAAGTAAAGGAGAAACTACTACTGGTTTTTTTGAAAGAAGACTGAAAATAATGTCTTTTAGTACACCTGAGATACTTTTTCTTTTTTTTTTTTAATTTGAACACCATGAACATTCAATACCTATAATTTAACTGAATCATCAGTGACATTGCTTCTCTGTTGGGGGCACCGATTAATTCAGATCTGTGAAGATGAATGATAGTTAACGAAGAAACTGTCTAGGCATTCAGATAATATGATTTTAGATAAAATACAGAGAAGGGGGGAAAGACAGAGAGAGAGAGAGACAGAGACAGACAGAGATTGCTGCCAACAAAAACAAGATCAATATTTTTGTGTCCAAAATTCAAAATGAAATGAAAGCAGTAACTGGGACTGCAATCATAGGACTGCCAGATCATAAGTCCATACACAGGAGTTAAGAGTTTTACTCTCTTTTAAATAAAATTTCCAGTTATTCAGAGTACTGGAACCAGACATCACTTTTAAACCAGAGGTTGCTGTTAATCACCAATGTTTATAAAGAAGTCCTTCAAAATCTATAACTGTAGTTGATTCAACACTTAACCCCAATAAAGGATCATAAATGAAGGAAAATGAATAGGTGATCCCTGTAAGTTGATGACCACTCAAGAAAGCCAAGTTTGCTTAACCACAAAATCAAATAAAACAAAATAGACATCAGTTAAATTCAGTCATTCAGTCGTGTCCACCTCTTTGTGACCCTATCGACTGCAGCACGCTAGGCCTGTCTATCACCAACTCCCAGAGTTTAGTCAAACTCATGTCCATTGAGTTGGTGATGCCGCCCAACTATCTCATTCTCTGTTGTCCCCTTCTCCTCCCACCTTCAATCTTTTGCAGCATCAGGATCTTTTCAAATGAGTCAGTTCTTTGCATCATGTGGCTAAAGTATTGGAACTTTGGCTTCAGCGTCAGTCCTTGCAATGAATCTTCAGGATTGATTTCCTTTAGAATGGACTGGTTGGATCTCCTTGCAGTCCAAGGGACTTTCAAAAATCTTCTCTAACACCACAGTTCAACAGTATCAATTCTTTGGTGCTCAGCTTTCTTTATAGTCCAACTCACATCCATACATGACGACTGGAAAAATCATAGCTTTGAGGAGATGGTTAGTAACAAAATAATGCAACAGAATTATGAGACATGCCTAAAAACAATAAAACGATGATGGAATAAGACTCATATACTTTCCAGTGAGCACCATAAATTAATAATTGCTAGGATATGCTTCTTTGCATGCACTAAAAACAAAACCATAAGGAAAAAGTGACATTATACTGAAACCTGAGTCATTTACCATATTTTAGTATATGTTGCCAGCTTTTGGCAAGGAGACAAGATGGCAGAGTACAAGGACATGTGCTTATCTTCTGCAAGAACCCCAAAATTGTCACTAGCTGCTGACCAACCATTGACAGGAGAATGTTGGATCCCACCAAAAATATATGAAACCTTTGACTGTGTGGATCACAACAAATTATGGAAAATTTTTAAAGAGATTGGAATACTGGACCATCTAACCTGCCTTCTGAGAAACCTATATGCAAGTCAGGAAGCAACAGTTAGAATCAAACATAGAACAGCAGACTGGTTCCAAATTGAGGAAGGAGTATATGAAGGCTGTATATTGTCACTCTGCTTATTTAACTTATATGCAGAGTACATCATGCAAAATTCCATGCTGGATGAAGCACAAGCTCGAATCAAATTTGCCAGGAGAAATATCAATAACCTCAGATATACAGATGATACCACNGTATATTGTCACTCTGCTTATTTAACTTATATGCAGAGTACATCATGCAAAATTCCATGCTGGATGAAGCACAAGCTCGAATCAAATTTGCCAGGAGAAATATCAATAACCTCAGATATACAGATGATACCACCCTTATGGTAGAAGGTGAAGAAGAACTAAAAAGCCTCATGATGAAGGTGAAAGAGGAGAGTGAAAAAACTGACTTAAAACTCAACATTCAAAAAATGAAGATCTTGGCATTCAATACCATCATTTCATGGCAAATAAGTGGGGAAACAATGGAGACAATGACAGACTTTGTTTTTTAGAGTTTCAAAATCACTGCAAATGGTGACTGCATCCATGAAATTAAAACACACTTGCTCCTTGGAAGAAAACCTAT
The DNA here is from genome assembly GCA_006410675.1 of Oreotragus oreotragus. Classification (NCBI taxonomy): domain Eukaryota; kingdom Metazoa; phylum Chordata; class Mammalia; order Artiodactyla; family Bovidae; genus Oreotragus; species Oreotragus oreotragus. Next base: position 91,957 of record SJYX01017377.1, read on the forward strand.
GACCAACCTAGACAGCATATTAAAAAGCAGAGATGTTACTTTGCTAATAAAGATCCATAGAGTCAAAGCTATGGTTTTTCCAGTTCAGTTCAGTTCAGTCGCTCAGTCGTGTCCGACTCTTTGCGACCCCATGAATCACAGCACACCAGGCCTCCCTGTTCATCACCATCTCCCGGAGTTCACTCAGACTCACGTCCATCGAGTCCGTGATGCCATCCAGCCATCTCATCCTTGGTCATCCCCTTCTCCTCCTGCCCCCAATCCCTCCCAGCATCAGAGTCTTTTCCAGTGAGTCAACTCTTCGCATGAGGTGGCCAAAGTACTGGAGTTAAAGCTTTAGCATCATTCCTTCCAAAGAAATCCCAGGGTTGATCTCCTTCAGAATGGACTGGTTGGATCTCCTTGCAGTCCAAGGGACTCTCAAGAGGCTTTTCCAACACCACAGTTCAAAAGCATCAATTCTTCGGTGCTCAGCTTTCTTCACAGTCCAACTTTCACATCCATACATGACCACAGGAAAAAACATAGCCTTGACTAGACGGACCTTAGTCGGCAAAGTAATGTCTCTGCTTTTGAATACACTATCCAGGTTGGTCATAGCTTTTCTTCCAAGGAGTAAGCGTCTTCTAATTTCATAGCTGGAGTCACTATCTGCAGTGATTTTAGTTCGTGTACACCCATGGCAGATTCATGTCAATGTATGCCAAAACCAATAGAGTACTGTAAAGTAAAATAAAGTAAATAAGAAAAGAATAAAATATATATATATATATATAATTGTGATACTGGAAAAGAAACTAGTATGTAATTTCATGCATAATTGATGATAATTTTCATTAAAAATAACAAAATAAATGAGCAGTAAAAAAAAAAAAAATAAAGTCTGACACTGTTTCCACTGTTTCCCCATCTATTTCCCATGAAGTGATGGGACCAGATGCCATGATCTTCATTTTCTGAATGTTGAGCTTTAAGCCAACTTTTTCACTCTCCTCTTTCACTTTCAACAAGAGGCTTTTTAGCTCCTTCTCACTTTCTGCCATAAGGGTGGTGTCATCAGCATATCTGAGGTTATTGATATTTCTCCCGGCAATCTTGATTCCAGCTTGTGTTTCTTCCAGTCCAGCGTTTCTCATGATGTACTCTGCATATAAGTTAAATAAGCAGGGAGACAATATACAGCCTTGACGTACTCCTTTTCCTATTTGGAACCAGTCTGTTGTTCCATGTGCAGTTCTAACTGTTGCTTCCTGACCTGCATACAGATTTCTCAAGAGGCAGGTTAGGTGGTCTGGTATTCCCATCTCTTTCAGAATTTTCCACAGTTTATTGTGATCCACACAGTCAAAGGCTTTGGCATAGTCAATAAAGCAGAAATAGATGTTTTTCTGGAACTCTCTTGCTTTTTCCATGATCCAGCGGATGTTGGCAATTTGATCTCTGGTTCCTCTGCCTGTTCTAAAACCAGCTTGAACATCAGGGAGTTCACGGTTCACATATTGCTGAAGCCTGGCTTGGAGAATTTTGAGCATTACTTTACTAGCGTGTGAGATGAGTGCAATTGTGCGGTAGTTTGAGCATTCTTTGGCATTGCCTTTCTTTGGAATTGGAATGAAAACTGACCTTTTCCAGTCCTGTGGCCACTGCTGAGTTTTCCAAATTTGCTGGCATATTGAGTGCAGCACTTTCACAGCATCATCTTCCAGGATTTGAAACAGCTCAACTGGAATTCCATCACCTCCACTAGCTTTGTTCTTAGTGATGCTTTCTAAGGCCCACTTGACTTCACATTCCAAGATGTCTGGCTCTAGATTAGTGATCACATCCTCATGATTATCTGGGTCGTGAAGATCTTTTCTGTACAGTTCTTCTGTGTATTCTTGCCACCTCTTCTTAATATCTTCTGCTTCTGTTAGGTCCATACCATTTCTATCCTTTATCGAGCCCATCTTTGCATGAAATGTTCCCTTGGTATCTCCAATTCTCTTGAAGAGATCTCTAGTCTTTCCCATTCTGTTGTTTTCCTCTATCTCTTTGCATTGATTGCTGAAGAAGGCTTTCTTATCTCTTCTTGCTATTCTTTGGAACTCTGCATTCAGATGCTTATATCTTTTCTTTTCTCCTTTGCTTTTCGCCTCTCTTCTTTTCAGTGCTATTTGTAAGGCTTCTCCAGACAGCCATTTTGCTTTTTTGCATTTCTTTTCCATGGGGATGGTCTTGATCCCTGTCTCCTGTACAATGTCACGAACCTCATTCCATAGTTCATCAGGAACTCTATCTATCAGATCTAGGCCCTTAAATCTATTTCTCACTTCCACTGTATAATCATAAGGGATTTGATTTAGGTCATACCTGAATGGTCTAGCGGTTTTCCCTACTTTCTTCAATTTAAGTCTGAATTTGGAAATAAGGAGTTCATGATCTGAGCCACAGTCAGCTCCTGGTCTTGTTTTTGTTGACTGTATAGAGCTTCTCCATCTTTGGCTGCAAAGAATATAATCAATCTGATTTCGGTGTTGACCATCTGGTGATGTCCATGTGTAGAGTCTTCTCTTGTGTTGCTGGAAGAGGGTGTTTGCTATGACCAGTGCATTTTCTTGGCAAAACTCTATTAGTCTTTGCCCTGCTTCATTCCGCATTCCAAGGCCAAATTTGCCTGTTACTCCAGGTGTTTCTTGACTTCCTACTTTAGCATTCCAGTCCCCTATAATGAAAAGGACATCTTTTTTAGGTGTTAGTTCTAAAAGGTCTTGTAGGTCTTCATAAAACCGTTCAACATCAGCTTCTTCAGCATTACTGGCTGGGACATAGACTTGGATAACTGTAATATTGAATGGTTTGCCTTGGAAATGAACAGAGATCACCCGAGGAGCGGTGGCTGTACAGGTGCAGGAGGGCTTAGAGGAGCTATCTCATGTTGAAGGTCAGGAACGGTGGCGGTAAGAAGATACCCCTCGTCCAAGGTAAGAGAAACCCAAGTAAGATGGTAGGTGTTGCAAGAGGGCATCAGAGGGCAGACACACTGAAACCATATTCACTGAAAACTAGTCAATCCAATCACACTAGGACCACAGCCTTGTCTAACTCAATAAAACCAAGCCATGCCTGTGGGGCAACCCAAGACGGGCAAGTCATGGTGGAGAGGGCTGACAGAACGTGGTCCACTGGAGAAGGGAATCGCAAACTACTTCCATATTCTTGCCTTGAGAACTCCATGAACAGTATGAAAAGGCAAAATGATAGGATACCAAAAGAGATTCTCCCCAGGTCGTTAGATGCCCAATATGCTACTGGAGATCAGTGGAGAAATAATTCCAGAAAGAATGAAGGTATGGAGCCAAAGCAAAAACAATACCCAGTTGTGCATGTGACTGGTGATAGAAGCAAGATCCGATGCTGTAAAGAACAATATTGCAGAGGAACCTGGAATGTCAGGTCCATGAATCAAGGCAAATTGGAAGTGGTCAAACAAGAGATGACAAGGGTGAACGTCGACATTCTAGGGATCAGCGAACTAAAATGGACTGGAATGGTTGAATTTAACTCAGATGACCATTATATCTACTACTGTGGGCAGGAATACCTCAGAAGAAATGGAATAGCCATCATGGTCAACAAAAGAGTCTGAAATGCAGTACTTGGATGCAATCTCAAAAACGACAGAATGATCTCTGTTCATTTCCAAGGCAAACCATTCAATATGTTTTTTTTCCAGTAGTCATTTATGTATATGAGAATTGGAACATAAGAAGTTAGAGTGCCCTTGAACAGCAAGGAGATCAAAGAAGTAAATCCTGAAGGAAATCAATCCTAAATATTCATTGGAAGGACTGATGCTGAAGTTGAAGCTGACATTTACATACTTTGGCCAGCTGATGCAAAGAGCTGACTCATTATAAAAGACCCTGATTCTGGGAAAGATGAAACGCAGGAGCAGAAAGGGACAACAGAGGACAAGATGGTTGGATGGCATCACCAACTCAATGGACATGAGTCTGAGCAAGCTCTGGGAGATGGTGAAGGATTGGGAAGCCTGGAGTGCTGTAGTATATGGGGTTACAAAGAGTTGGACACGAGTGAATGACTGAACAAATAAATCAGATTTTTGCTCATTTCCATTGTGCTACGACAGTCAACAGCCTCAGTCTGACCATGTGGGTACAGGAAAACCCTACCACTCAATGTAGAGGAAGACGAGGAGCTGATTCTTGACATCTACTCAAGAATGAGGGAAAAGATGTTCTTCCACCCCTTTCCACTTTGCCTTTGATTATCAAACTGTAGCCCCCAAGTTCCAGGTGTAACACTCCATACTCATCCACTTGTAAACCTCACAAGCATTCTATTCTAATAAATGACTTATCTATTACTTTGCCTCTGCTTAATTCTTTCTGTGCTGAGACAAAAAAGAACTAGAGCTCCTCAGGGGCCCCTGAGAAACATTTATGCAGCTTCATAATCAACTTGTGTCTGGAACTTATGCCTATACATGACTTGGAGGAAGCCATGTTCAGTTTATTGTATTTTCAGTATGATATCCTTCCCATTGTAGGAAACATTAAACCACCTAAAAATGAGTTCATCCTCAACTAGTGTTCAGAGGTTAAGGAGAGGTTATAGGAAAAAGTTAACATGAATCAAAAACTAATAAAACAATGAAAAGCTAAGCTTAGAGGTATGGCTGCTGCTGTTGCTGCTAAGTCAATTCAGTCGTGTCTGACTCTGTGCGACCCCATAGACTGCAGCCCACCAGTCTCCGCTGTCCCTGGGATTCTCCCAGCAAGAACACCGGAGTGGGTTGCCATTTCCTTCTCCAATGCATGGAAGTGAAAAATGAAAGTGCACCAGCCCCAAGCATCCTGTATCCTGCATTGAATCTAAACTGGCGATTCATTTCTTACATGATATTACACATGTTTCAATGCCATTCACCCAAATGGTATGGGGAGAGAGGTGGGAGGGGGTTTCAGGATGGGAACTCATGTACACCTGTGGCGGATTCATGTTGATGTATGGCAAAACCAATACAGTATTGTAAAGTTAAATAAAGTGAAATTTAAAAAATGAAAAAAAAAAGGATAGGTATGTGTGTGTGTGTGTGTGTATATATATATATATACACACATATATGTGTATATACACATAACTGAATCACTGTACTGTACAAATAAAACTAACATGACATTGTAAATTAACAATACTTCAATTTCTAAAAATAAATTTTATAAGTCTTCCCTAATCCTCAAAAAAAGTGAAAGTGAAGTCACTCAGTTATGTCTGACTCTTCACGATCCCATGGACTGCAGCCTATCAGGCTCCTCTGTCCATGGGATTCTCTAGGCAAGAATACTGGAGTGGGGTGCCATTGTCTTCTCCATAGAAGTATAGAGAATACAACAACAAAACCTACTTAATAAGCCTGAAAGCAAAAGTCCAACAAAATGGGAACTCATGTACACCTGTGGCGGATTCATGTTGATGTATGGCAAAACCAATACAGTATTGTAAAGTTAAATAAAGTGAAATTTAAAAAATGAAAAAAAAAAGGATAGGTATGTGTGTGTGTGTGTGTGTATATATATATATATACACACATATATGTGTATATACACATAACTGAATCACTGTACTGTACAAATAAAACTAACATGACATTGTAAATTAACAATACTTCAATTTCTAAAAATAAATTTTATAAGTCTTCCCTAATCCTCAAAAAAAGTGAAAGTGAAGTCACTCAGTTATGTCTGACTCTTCACGATCCCATGGACTGCAGCCTATCAGGCTCCTCTGTCCATGGGATTCTCTAGGCAAGAATACTGGAGTGGGGTGCCATTGTCTTCTCCATAGAAGTATAGAGAATACAACAACAAAACCTACTTAATAAGCCTGAAAGCAAAAGTCCAACAAATATGAACTAAAAAAAGATAACCTATTATATTTCATTAGATATAAATGATAAAGCAATTAGAAAAACATTTTTAGACTAAAACAAGCAGGTGATATATACTGTGTATCATGGGTATAATTATAGATGATTTATTATATACCTGGAATTAATCTTTTTCTGTAGAGTGTGAGGTAGTGATAATTTTATATTTCCTTTGTAGATACACAGTTGTTCCAGAATGAGTTATAGAAATGATGCTTCATTTGTCATTACTATGCAGAGCCAAAGTGGTCATAGATTAATAAAGTGTTTGAGTTTGCTTATGGGATCTATGTTTTGTCTATTTTTCTATTCTTAGGCAATTTGTATTAATTGTTATAACTTTGCTATAAATTCAAAGGGCTTTCCATATGACTCTAGTTGTAAGGAACCCACCTGCAAATGCAGGAGATGTAAGAGGCATAGGTTCGATCCCTGGGTCAGGAAGATCCCCTGGCAGAAAGCATGGCAATCCACTGCAGTATTCTTGCCTGGAGAATCCTGTGGACAAAGGGGCTTGTTTTACTACAGTTATAAGGGTCACACACAGTCAGACGTGACTGAAGTGACTTATCATGCAAATTATAAATCTGGATATTAAGTAGAGCAAAACTTCCCTCCATCTTTCTATACTGAAGATAATCTTAGCTATTCATGGTCATTTGCACTTCCACTTGAATTTTGCAATTTAGTTTTACTTATTTTTTCTTTTTTTAGATATTGGTTTTGATAACATTTTATTCATAAATCTATAAGGGGACATCTACATCTCTAAACAATGACGATCTGTTGCATGAACAAAGTCTCTCTCTCCTTTTAGGTATCCTTTTTCTTTTTTTTTTTTTTTTGTATTTATTTATTTTTTTACATGAACTCCCAAACATGAACCCCACTCCCACCTCCCACCCCACATCATCCCTCCAGATCATCCCCATACACCAGCCCCAAGCATCCTGCATCCTGCATTGAACATAGACTGGCAATTCATTTCTTACATGCTAGTATACATATTTCAATGCTATTCTCCCAAATCATCCCTCCCTCTCCCTCTCCTTCTCCCTCAGAGTCCAAAAGTCCGCTCTACACATCTGTGTCTCTTTTGCTGTCTTGCATACAGGGTCCTCATTACTATCTTTCTAAATTCCATATATATGTGTTAGTATACTGTATTGCTGTTTTTCTTTCTGGCTTACTTCACTCTGTATAATTGGTTCCAGTTTCATCCATCTTATTAGAACTGATTCAAATTTATTCTTTTTAATGGCTGAGTAATACGCCATTGTGTATATGTACCACTGCTTTCTTATCCATTCATCTGCTGATGGACATCTAGGTTGTTTCTATGTCCTGGCTATTATAAACAGTGCTGCAATGAACATTGGGGTACATGTGTCTCTTTCTATTCTGGTTTCCTCGGTGTGTATGCCCAGCAGTGGGGTTGCTGGGTCATAAGGCAGTTCTATTT
>SJYX01017377.1:109725-125416 GCA_006410675.1 Oreotragus oreotragus
GGGGATGATCTGGGGGATGATGTGGGGTGGGAGGTGGGAGGGGGGTTCATGTTTGGGAGTTCATGTACACCTGTGGTGAATTCATGTCAATGTATGCCAAAATCAATACAGTACTGTAACGTAAAATAAAGTAAAAATAAAAATTTAAAAAACAAAACAACAATAACAAAAAACCCCACAAAGTTCCAAAGAACAGCAAGAAGAGATAAGAAAGCCTTCCTCAGTGATCAGTGGAAAGAAATAGAGAAAAACAATAGAATGGGAAAGAATAGATATCACTTCAATAAAATTAAAGATACTAAGGAAACGTTTTATCCAAAAATGGGCACAATAAACAACAGAAATGGCATGGACCTAACAAAAGCAGAAGATAGTAAGAAGAGGTGGCAAGAATACACAGAAGAACTATGAAAAAAGGTCTTAATGACCCAGATAACCATGAAGTGTGATCGCTCACCTAGAACCAGACATTCCAGTATGCAGAGTCACGTTGGCCTTACAAAGCATCACTACAAGCAAAGCTAGTGGAGGTGATATAATGGCAATTGAGCTATTTCAAATCCTACAAGATGATGCTGTGAAAGTGCTGCACTCAATATGCATCAAATTTGGAAAACTCAGCAGTGGCTGCAGGTCTGGAAAAGGTCAGTTATCATTCCAATCCCAAAGAAAGGCAATGCCAAAGAATGCTCAAACTACCGCACAATTGCACTCATCTCACATGCTAGTAAAGTAATGCTCAAATTCTCCAAGCCAGGCATCAGCATTATGTGAACCGTGAACTTCCAGATATTCAAGCTGGTTTTAGAAGAGGCAGAGGAACCAGATATCAAATTGCCAACATCAGTTGGATTACAGAAAAAGCAAGAGAATTACAGAAAAATCACCTACCTCTTCTTTATTAGCTACACCAAAGCCTTTTACTGTGGATCACAAAATCTGTGGAAAATTCTTAGAGAGATGGGAGTACAAGACTATTTCACCTCCCTGCTGAGAAATCTGTATGGACGTCAAGAAGTAACAGTTCAGTTCAGTTCAGTCGCTCAGTCGTGTCTGACTCTTTAAGTGAAAAAGTGAAGTCGCTCTTTCGTGTCCAACTCTTTGCGATCCCATGGACACCAGGCTCCTCTGTCCAGGGGCTTTTCTAGGCAAGAGTACTGGAGCGGGTTGCCGTTCCCTTCTCTAGGGAACTTCCTGACTCAGGGATAGAATCCAGATCTCCCACATTGTAGACAGACGCTTTCCGTCTGAGCCACCACTTGATCTTAGCCAAAAGGCCAAGAAGCAATCTGACGCTGCGTCCCCATGAATCGCAGCACGCCAGGCCTTCCTGTCCATCACCAACTCCTGGAGTTCACTCAGATTCACGTCCATCAAGTCAGTGATGCCATCCAGCCATCTTGTAACATGGAAAAATGAACTGGTTCCAAATTGGGAAAGGAGTACATCAAGGCTGTATACTGTCACCTTGCTTATTTAACTGATATGTAGATTACATCATGTAACACAAACTGGAATCAAGATTGCAGGGAGAAATATCAATAACCTCAGATATGTAGATGACACCACCCTTATGGTAGAAAGTGAAGAGGAATTAATGAGTCTATTGATGAAACTGGAAGAGGAGAGTGAAAAAGCTGGCTTAAAACTCAACATTCAGAAAACTAAGATCATGGTATCCACTCTCATCACTTTGATAGCTTACAGTGAATGCTGTTGGATTTGTGATCTCCAAAGAAGATTTAGCTTCATGGCCAGGGACCAGTCTTGATCATTCAAGAGGTTTTGTGTAGCAGAGTTTTATTAAAGTATAAAAGGGGACAAAGAAAGCTTCTGAGATAGACATCAGAAGGGGGATGGAGATTGTTCCCCTCGCTAGTTGTAACAAGGGAATTTTTATTTGTTATTACAATAAATCAAAAGAATGTCTCAAGATTGTAAAGATCTTACTAGACCCAGTCCCATAATATACATTTTAAGATAACAGGATTAGTCAGAAAGTTCTGAAGAAGGAGAAACATATCCTCAAGCCAGATACATTGTTGTTATATAATCCTTACTAAGAAATGTAGAAAAAAAAATTTTTGTCCTTTCCTCCTCTTTGAGAATTCCAGACTCTATCTCCTCCTTGGGGACCCTGAACTTCTTATCAACATGTCTAGGAATTGACTGTCTCAACTTCATGGCAAATAGATAAACAATGGAAACAGTGACAGACTTTCTTTTCTTGGGTCACTGTAGATGGTGACTTTAGCCATGAAATTAAAAGATGCTTGTTCCTTGGAAGAGAAGCTATGACTAACCTAGACAACATATTAAAAAACTGAGACATTATTTTGCCAAGAAATGTCTGTCTAGTCAAAGCTATGATTTTTCCAGTAGTCATGTATAAATGTGAGAGTTGGACCATAAAGAAGGCTGACTGCAGAAGAATTGATGCTTTTGAACTGTGGTGTTGAGAAGACTCTTGAGAGTCCCTTGGACTGAAATGCAATCCAACCAGTCCATCTTAAATGAGATCAGTCCTGGGTGTTCATTGGAAGGACTGATTCTGAAGCTGAAATTCCAATACTTTGGCCACCTGATGAAAAGTTCTGACTCATTGAAAACAACACTGATGCTGAGAAGGCCTGAGGGCAGGAGAGGGGAACAACAGAGGATGAGATGGTTGAATGGCATACCTACTTGGTGGACATGAGTTTGACAAGTTCGTGGAGTTAGTGATGGGCAGGGAAGCCTGGCATGCTGCAGTCCATGGGGTTGCAGAGAATAGGACACGACTTAGCGATTGACGTTAACTGAATCATATTTTAGATATACATCAACTCAGAGTTAATTCTAGTTGATGTTGATGATGATAATAAAAGAAGAATTCATGGAAAGAATGTTATAAGAAAAGTAGAAAAAATCATGCATGAAGAAAACATTAGTTGTGTTAAGCCAAAATTGAGTGCTTATTAAGAATGTGCTGAGAACTGTCACTTTAGTAGGAGTTATGATTCAATAGTCTAAGACTTTATGTGATTCACAGTAGCAATCTGAGGTGAAACTGTTATTAGGATATTTGAAATGTATCTTATGGTTTTGTTAAATAGTTTCTGTTTTTAGAAGCATTCAGTAGAAATTATGGTTTCCTATTATAAAAGTTCATATTTGCCTGTGAGTTGGCCAAAACTTATAAGCAAATCTTATGTTGAGTGTGTTGTTAAATAAACTAGACTGCATATCATCACAAATAAAACTCTGAACCAGAATTACATGTTCATGATAGCAGTCATTTTGATAACCACTTTAGCTCTAATTCATTCACTTTATAGTATCACTGTATATATAAATTATAATTAAAAACTATTTTAATTTAAGAAAATTAAATATTAATTAGTTTAGTATAATAAAATATTAAAATAAAATAAATTGTTTTTAAAAAATTAAATAAAGAGAAATTTCTTTATAAAGCATTTATGCTTCCTGAAAAAAAAATTATTAGTTTTCTACCTCAAGAGTACATGTTCATCGACTAATAAGAGTGTATCATCAATTTGACCCACTGCCTTGGGAATTTTTAATATATCCTCACATATTCAAACATAAACACATACACAATTGAAATAGAGCAGTAAAAATGTTCCTTGGAATTCCTTACTGTATTTTACAAGACTAGGTATATAGTTATATGGTTAGATAAAGACTCATATAGTAACTGTTCCAATTTTATTGTTCTTAAACCAGCAATTAAATCTTGAACTTTTTATGTGAACTCTTGGGAAATGTTTACAAATTCTGTTGATTTTCTTTATATGATTTTATATATTTCATGAACTTAAATGAGAATTTCTGTTAAATGTTGTTACTAATGCTACTGGGAATATAATATGCTGTTGAAGGTGGTAAACAGGAGAATGTGAAAATCAGTTGACCCACGTGGGTGATCACAGTCTCCTCATTCCCTCCCCTGTCCTTTGAAGTACACTGCTTACTGTTTCCACAGAGAAAGTTGTTTCAAGGCCATAGCTTTGTGAAAGTAAGGTATTTTTGAGACCTCTTGGATTGTTCATGTGTCTGAACCCAGTTAAGGATTCTATATAAACTTTTAAGATACCAGTGGGTGGATGGGAAGATTACTCTTCTTGTGGTAGCCTAAGACAAGCATCATAAGTAAATTTCCTTGCTTATTAAAGTTACTGATTCAGAGTGATCTTCAGAATGGTCTGCCTCTTTCTTTTGTCTCTCTTTGCCTTCTGTGGAAAGAATCCAATTTATAAACCAACATATGATAATGCAGTTTTTGTAAATCATTACTGGAATTGATTCCACAATGTAAAATTATTATGAATTACTATAAAAACTAGAAACACATGTAAAAGTGAATAAATTGATTGTCTAAACAAAAAGCAAATTTGTAAAGGGCCTTTGAGAAGCAGTGATTCAAATTATGGAATAGACAAAGTTTTCTTAATGTTAAAAGGCCAGTAAACATATACTAATATAACTATAGTATCCTTTGTGAAAAATCAACTAAAATTTATTTTGAATTTCTATCATCACCATTTAGCAGTACATTTTAGATACAGAGACAGGTTTTAGTTAAAATTGTATATTGCATGAAAGCTGTTACAAATAAAAATTTAAATGCAAAATTACATTTCACTAAATCATTTATTCAAGGTATGACCTCATACTTTAAAAAATCTTGAAAAGTATAACCTTTAAAAATGTCTCTGTCTGGCATGCAGATTTTATGTGTCCTCATTTTTTCACTCTACTGCTGACTTCATATTCACACACAAAAAACGTTCTCTCATGTGAGCTACAATAAGTTCTAGTTTTGAAACGGATCATAAATAGGTACTATATTTTACTTTTCAAATTAACCTTATACCAAGAGATCTGACTACAAGCTTCAACACCTGAAAAGGTTTTTGAAAATAATTGGATAAAATAATATGACAGTGGCATACAAATATAATTTATATTGTTAGAAACCAATTGGGATGATTTGTATGTCAAAGCAGCTGTGTAAAGCATTCCAATGTTAAAAGTACTAAGAGGGCAGGAGGCAGGGGAATCATGTCCTGTGTTCCTTCATGGAATGATTCGTTCTTCCACATTGAATCTTTGCAATGCAATGTAAAGGATGCTGACAAATCAATAATTCCTTCTTGAAAAAAAAAAGTTCAAAGATTCAGTGTGAATAACATTATCCTGTTTTCTCAAAAGCCCTTTCCTGCATCAAGTAATATGGCTTCAGACAAGGATTCCAACTGAGCTGTGGCATAAAAAAAGATAACAGGATTCAGTAGATCAGCAGGAAGCATAAAAATAAAGCATCCTTTCTTAAAACTAGATTGATTAAACCTAATGATCTAAGATAAAATTAAGATAATTTATTATCAACATCTCTACTAAGACTTTGTTTTCCTATTTGCTCAAATTTAAAAAGTATCTGCCACATTTTCTGAAAAGGTTCTGTTCTCAATTATTTTTAGACTTAAGGATCTTTATTCTTGATTGATCCCTAAAACATCAATCATGTAAACAGAAATGATTCCCTCCTAGGCTTTTGATGGAAAGCTTCTGTAACTCTGTTCCCAATCCCCCCATGCTTGAGAAAACCTAAGGAAGCTAAACCTTTCCCATTTTCTTTAAAATGACTAACAAAGAAAAGAATCTGTAACTGGGGTTTATTCAATAAGAAAATATTTATTTCTGATTAACACAATAAAATCAAGTTCAGTTCAGTTCAATTCAGTCACTCAGTCATATCCAACTCTTTGTGACCCTGTGAACTGCAGCAAGCCAGGCCTCCCTGTCCATCACCAACTACTGGAGTTAACTCAAACTCAGTGTCCATTGAATTGATGATGCTATCCAGCCATCTCATCCTCCATTGTCCCCTTCTCCTCCTGCCTTCAATCTTTCCCAGCATCAGGGTCTTCTCAAATGAGTTAGCTCTTCACATCAGGTGGCCAAAGTATTGGAGTTTCAGCTTCAACATCAGTCCTTCCAATGAACACCCAGGACTGAACTCCTTTAGGATGGACTGGTTGGGTCTCCTTGCAGTCCAAAGAACTCTCAAGAGTCTTCTCCAACACCACGGTTCAAAAGCATCAATTCTTTGGTATTCAGCTTTCTTTATAGTCCAACTATAAAGTCAAGTACATTTTATTTTATATGATATTTTCAAAATCAACTATCCCTTTATTGTTTGATTCTTGATGGAAAAGTGGCTACTTTTAAATAGCAAAAAAAAAAAAAAAACTTAGGTAATAACTATAAATTAAAGGTTTTTTTGTGTATAATCAGATTACATACTCCCTGCAATTCTATATCTTAATGGCATTGTTATCTTCCTTTATATGTTAAGACATATATAAACAAATTGAATATAGTTATAGCAGTTTTGAGCTAAAAGATTTTAGCAGCATCCACAATCATACTGATAACCACATTAACTAAGCCATTGTTTTTGATAATTATGAAGATATTACCACTATAATCTAGCCAACACTTGAAATAGGAGATGAGACATAATCTCCAAGATAATAAGAGTGTAAATTCTCATCACTAGAAGTGAATCCAATTATATATCACTATAAATAATATATTTTAGAGCAACACCTGTTATCTTTTAGAGCACTTTTTTCAAGATAGTCTTCTTTATTATTTCAAAAGGATTAACTTGTTCCAACTTGGTTAAACACCAAATGGTGCTTAGTTGGTATATAGTATAACTTGAAAATAAATTGTTTTTATAAGACTAGGCTCCAGAATGCCAAAATGAGCTGATCCCATCTTAGCCTGATGCACATGGATTAGTAAACATTAAAGTTTATTTTAGGCTGTTCCATCATCAGACTTACATATCTGCATTTTATAAACACATCCATATCTTATTTTGGAATTAAAACACAGGCTCTGTAGCATGTACAGATTGTCAAAGTTCAAATTTCTATTTGAACATAGTTGACTTCCCTTAAAACTACAGATTAATTTATTGAATTAAACAAAAAATCCAATACAATGCTGTGAAGAGTTTCTGAAAGAGTTAAAACTTCAGGTAATTTTAGCAAAGATCAATGGTCTTTATGTTAACTGACTGGGATCTAGAGTATTTAACATAGTGCTTTTTAGAAAAAAAAGACTGACATATGTTTATGTCCCTTCCAATACTGTTAAGCAAATGATGAACACATAAACAACTAACGGTGTTTACATATTCAAAATGATCACAAAATATTTGGAAATAGAATTTAAATTTCAACTGTTAGTGCATATAATTATGGAATATGTGTTTATGCAGCTATTAAAAAGGAAAGTTTAATTGGAAGTAAGAGTTACTATGAAGTACATATAATTTTATTTTTTATTTTCGCTATTATCAAATGTTATCTTTTGTGCTTCATTAAAAAAAAAAAAAACCTGTTCTTTCTCTTGTTTCTCTTTTCTTGTTCTTATTCTTCTTTTTTGACAAATTGTGTCTAAGGCTGATTTTCCAAAGATTGCAGCAAGTGAGCTGTTCTACAAGGTGTGAAACCTTGATCCTCTTTTCTTTCTAGATCTACATTTCTATGGTGCTTAATATAAATATGCCTAGTAAAGAATCCACCTGCAATGTAGGAAACCTGAGTTCCATCCTGGGGTTGGGAAGATACCCTGGAGAAGAGAATGGATGTCCTCTCTAGTATTCTTGTCTGGAGAATTCCATGGACAGAGGAGATTGGCAGGCTACAGTCTGTAGGGTAACAGTCGGACACTACTGAGAGACTAACACTATCATCAGCTTGATGGACATGAGTTTGATTAATCTCTAGGAGCTGGTGATGGACAGGGAAGCCTGATGTGCTACAGTCCAAGGGGTTTTTAAATGTTGGACACAACTGAGCCTCTGAACTGATAGTCAAATTTGCATTTTGAGCTCTATCTGCAATAGCAGATAAAATGGTGAGACCTTTATGAATGAGACTGTGTCCTTATACAAGAAATTCCAGAGAGCTTTTTACCTCTTTCTGACTCATCCCAGAAAACTATAATAAATACTGATTTGAACCCTATAATTTAATACTAAAAAAACAATTTTGCAGTAAGTTCTGAGAAAGTTTGCAGGAGTGGCTAGATTCAAGCAATATCAAAAAAAAGTTAGGAACAGCAAGTATAATGTTTTCATGAGATATCTAACAAGATGAAACAAGAAATAGTTCTTCAGATTTTGACATATTTATGACAGTAATAATAACAGCTTCATGAGCAAAATAAATGCAGTTTTGTGTTTCCTTTAGGTCTAGGAAGAGCAAATACATAAATAAAAGATATGAAAACTTTGGTTACTCTTCAAAAATTTAAATGGAAATATTTTTAATTATAGTAGGCATGATTAAAAAAAGTCTTCAAAAATAGAAGATATTTAATAAATAATGATGGGCAAAGGGAAAAATCTATCATATATAAAAAGCAATAGTATACTTTGGACAGCCATAAAATTCTGAAATATTTCAAAATTTTGCAAATATTGACATTTACTTATTGAGAATGACAAAAAGAGAACTCCATAAATTAAAAAAAATCAGGTTTAATAAGTAATGTTAGAGTAGTTCTAAATATCAAATTGAAATGACAGAATTTTGTATGATTCTATTAAAGAAGAAACAATTATGTATGCAAAAGAATCTGTCTACTTCAACTGATAATTTGAAAAATAAGAAAACTTAAAAGGCCATATATTCCTAAAATGAAAATAGAAAGACATTAAGAAAAGTATGAGAGAAATCAGTGATCTGCAGAGAGTAGCTTAGGTTCATCATGATCCAGCTCTTGCAGACAATATTAGTTTTCTATTGCTATTGTAATAAATTACCACCAACTTAGTGGTTTAAAACAGACAACTTATATCACAGTTCTCTAGGTCACAATTCTAGTACCTAAGGTTTAGTGACTTAGATGGGTGTAACGGGCCATGGGGTGGGAGGGAGGTCCAAGAAGGAGAGCATATAGGTATACATATAACTGATTCACTTGCTTATACAGCAGAGACCAACACAACATTGTGAAGCAACTATACCTCAATTTAAGAAAAAAATATACATATATACACACACATGCATCTGTTGGAGAAGGGCATGGCAACCCACTCTATTATTCTTGCCTGGAGAATCCCATTGAAAGAGGAGTCCATGGTGTTGCAAGGAGTTGGACACGACTGAAGCAACTTAGCATACATGCACACACACATACATATCTGTATCAAGCCCCTCACCTCAAAAAATTTAGTCACAATGAAATATTTTTCTCTAAGATAAGCAACATTTGCAAGACATTAATTTGTAATAATTACACTCATGTAACTAATATAAGGGCTTCCTTGGTGGCTCAGTGGTAAATGATCTACCTGCCAATGCAGAAGACGCAAGTTCAATCCTGGGTCAAAAAGACCCCCTGGAGAAGAAAATGGCAACCCACTCCTACATTCTTGCCTGGGAAATCCTATGAATAGAGGAGCCTGGCAGATCTGGCAGGTCATAAGCTGTGGGATTGCAAAAAAGATATGACTTACAGACTACACAACAGCTAGTACAATGACATGAGATTAATGATATATATTATGTTTCAAGAGTAGAGCTATAGTAATTAAGAGATATAATATAGTTCAGAATAAATTTGTTAATATAGAATGCTAGGAACGAAGGAAAAGAATGAATCTAGGGAAAACTGCATTTTGTAAGTATCGATTTTTTTCTCTTTAAATTGAGGAAAATATATTTACCTAAAGTTTTATCTTTTACTTCAATATGCTGTCTTTAAAGTGACATTTTTGGACTCTATAAATTGGCAATTAAAAAAAATTTCCTCCATTTATCTCTCATATGTCAGTGCTACAATTTGAAATTGATTTAATAGAAATAAAGATGCCTAACAACAACAAAGANAGTTTCAGCTTCAACATCAGTCCTTCCAATGAACACCCAGGACTGAACTCCTTTAGGATGGACTGGTTGGGTCTCCTTGCAGTCCAAAGAACTCTCAAGAGTCTTCTCCAACACCACGGTTCAAAAGCATCAATTCTTTGGTATTCAGCTTTCTTTATAGTCCAACTATAAAGTCAAGTACATTTTATTTTATATGATATTTTCAAAATCAACTATCCCTTTATTGTTTGATTCTTGATGGAAAAGTGGCTACTTGTAAATAGCAAAAAAAAAAAAAAAACTTAGGTAATAACTATAAATTAAAGGTTTTTTTGTGTATAATCAGATTACATACTCCCTGCAATTCTATATCTTAATGGCATTGTTATCTTCCTTTATATGTTAAGACATATATAAACAAATTGAATATAGTTATAGCAGTTTTGAGCTAAAAGATTTTAGCAGCATCCACAATCATACTGATAACCACATTAACTAAGCCATTGTTTTTGATAATTATGAAGATATTACCACTATAATCTAGCCAACACTTGAAATAGGAGATGAGACATAATCTCCAAGATAATAAGAGTGTAAATTCTCATCACTAGAAGTGAATCCAATTATATATCACTATAAATAATATATTTTAGAGCAACACCTGTTATCTTTTAGAGCACTTTTTTCAAGATAGTCTTCTTTATTATTTCAAAAGGATTAACTTGTTCCAACTTGGTTAAACACCAAATGGTGCTTAGTTGGTATATAGTATAACTTGAAAATAAATTGTTTTTATAAGACTAGGCTCCAGAATGCCAAAATGAGCTGATCCCATCTTAGCCTGATGCACATGGATTAGTAAACATTAAAGTTTATTTTAGGCTGTTCCATCATCAGACTTACATATCTGCATTTTATAAACACATCCATATCTTATTTTGGAATTAAAACACAGGCTCTGTAGCATGTACAGATTGTCAAAGTTCAAATTTCTATTTGAACATAGTTGACTTCCCTTAAAACTACAGATTAATTTATTGAATTAAACAAAAAATCCAATACAATGCTGTGAAGAGTTTCTGAAAGAGTTAAAACTTCAGGTAATTTTAGCAAAGATCAATGGTCTTTATGTTAACTGACTGGGATCTAGAGTATTTAACATAGTGCTTTTTAGAAAAAAAAGACTGACATATGTTTATGTCCCTTCCAATACTGTTAAGCAAATGATGAACACATAAACAACTAACGGTGTTTACATATTCAAAATGATCACAAAATATTTGGAAATAGAATTTAAATTTCAACTGTTAGTGCATATAATTATGGAATATGTGTTTATGCAGCTATTAAAAAGGAAAGTTTAATTGGAAGTAAGAGTTACTATGAAGTACATATAATTTTATTTTTTATTTTCGCTATTATCAAATGTTATCTTTTGTGCTTCATTAAAAAAAAAAAAAACCTGTTCTTTCTCTTGTTTCTCTTTTCTTGTTCTTATTCTTCTTTTTTGACAAATTGTGTCTAAGGCTGATTTTCCAAAGATTGCAGCAAGTGAGCTGTTCTACAAGGTGTGAAACCTTGATCCTCTTTTCTTTCTAGATCTACATTTCTATGGTGCTTAATATAAATATGCCTAGTAAAGAATCCACCTGCAANGTGTCTAAGGCTGATTTTCCAAAGATTGCAGCAAGTGAGCTGTTCTACAAGGTGTGAAACCTTGATCCTCTTTTCTTTCTAGATCTACATTTCTATGGTGCTTAATATAAATATGCCTAGTAAAGAATCCACCTGCAATGTAGGAAACCTGAGTTCCATCCTGGGGTTGGGAAGATACCCTGGAGAAGAGAATGGATGTCCTCTCTAGTATTCTTGTCTGGAGAATTCCATGGACAGAGGAGATTGGCAGGCTACAGTCTGTAGGGTAACAGTCGGACACTACTGAGAGACTAACACTATCATCAGCTTGATGGACATGAGTTTGATTAATCTCTAGGAGCTGGTGATGGACAGGGAAGCCTGATGTGCTACAGTCCAAGGGGTTTTTAAATGTTGGACACAACTGAGCCTCTGAACTGATAGTCAAATTTGCATTTTGAGCTCTATCTGCAATAGCAGATAAAATGGTGAGACCTTTATGAATGAGACTGTGTCCTTATACAAGAAATTCCAGAGAGCTTTTTACCTCTTTCTGACTCATCCCAGAAAACTATAATAAATACTGATTTGAACCCTATAATTTAATACTAAAAAAACAATTTTGCAGTAAGTTCTGAGAAAGTTTGCAGGAGTGGCTAGATTCAAGCAATATCAAAAAAAAGTTAGGAACAGCAAGTATAATGTTTTCATGAGATATCTAACAAGATGAAACAAGAAATAGTTCTTCAGATTTTGACATATTTATGACAGTAATAATAACAGCTTCATGAGCAAAATAAATGCAGTTTTGTGTTTCCTTTAGGTCTAGGAAGAGCAAATACATAAATAAAAGATATGAAAACTTTGGTTACTCTTCAAAAATTTAAATGGAAATATTTTTAATTATAGTAGGCATGATTAAAAAAAGTCTTCAAAAATAGAAGATATTTAATAAATAATGATGGGCAAAGGGAAAAATCTATCATATATAAAAAGCAATAGTATACTTTGGACAGCCATAAAATTCTGAAATATTTCAAAATTTTGCAAATATTGACATTTACTTATTGAGAATGACAAAAAGAGAACTCCATAAATTAAAAAAAATCAGGTTTAATAAGTAATGTTAGAGTAGTTCTAAATATCAAATTGAAATGACAGAATTTTGTATGATTCTATTAAAGAAGAAACAATTATGTATGCAAAAGAATCTGTCTACTTCAACTGATAATTTGAAAAATAAGAAAACTTAAAAGGCCATATATTCCTAAAATGAAAATAGAAAGACATTAAGAAAAGTATGAGAGAAATCAGTGATCTGCAGAGAGTAGCTTAGGTTCATCATGATCCAGCTCTTGCAGACAATATTAGTTTTCTATTGCTATTGTAATAAATTACCACCAACTTAGTGGTTTAAAACAGACAACTTATATCACAGTTCTCTAGGTCACAATTCTAGTACCTAAGGTTTAGTGACTTAGATGGGTGTAACGGGCCATGGGGTGGGAGGGAGGTCCAAGAAGGAGAGCATATAGGTATACATATAACTGATTCACTTGCTTATACAGCAGAGACCAACACAACATTGTGAAGCAACTATACCTCAATTTAAGAAAAAAATATACATATATACACACACATGCATCTGTTGGAGAAGGGCATGGCAACCCACTCTATTATTCTTGCCTGGAGAATCCCATTGAAAGAGGAGTCCATGGTGTTGCAAGGAGTTGGACACGACTGAAGCAACTTAGCATACATGCACACACACATACATATCTGTATCAAGCCCCTCACCTCAAAAAATTTAGTCACAATGAAATATTTTTCTCTAAGATAAGCAACATTTGCAAGACATTAATTTGTAATAATTACACTCATGTAACTAATATAAGGGCTTCCTTGGTGGCTCAGTGGTAAATGATCTACCTGCCAATGCAGAAGACGCAAGTTCAATCCTGGGTCAAAAAGACCCCCTGGAGAAGAAAATGGCAACCCACTCCTACATTCTTGCCTGGGAAATCCTATGAATAGAGGAGCCTGGCAGATCTGGCAGGTCATAAGCTGTGGGATTGCAAAAAAGATATGACTTACAGACTACACAACAGCTAGTACAATGACATGAGATTAATGATATATATTATGTTTCAAGAGTAGAGCTATAGTAATTAAGAGATATAATATAGTTCAGAATAAATTTGTTAATATAGAATGCTAGGAACGAAGGAAAAGAATGAATCTAGGGAAAACTGCATTTTGTAAGTATCGATTTTTTTCTCTTTAAATTGAGGAAAATATATTTACCTAAAGTTTTATCTTTTACTTCAATATGCTGTCTTTAAAGTGACATTTTTGGACTCTATAAATTGGCAATTAAAAAAAATTTCCTCCATTTATCTCTCATATGTCAGTGCTACAATTTGAAATTGATTTAATAGAAATAAAGATGCCTAACAACAACAAAGAAATAACTTAAGAAGTCAGTTTTTATTCAATCTGTTATTTTAAATATGCTAATGTTCTATATATCTATCACTTCATTTTAATTTATTTAACAATGAACATTGTCATTTTATATGTAAGAATGACATTTTCATGGTGTTGTTAAACATAGAGTCAAAAAATCTAAAACTATTCAAGAAACATTTTGAAATTTATAACTACAATAATTTCTATTATGATATGCTGTGTGGTGCCTTCTGATTGAAAGAATAATAGTTTTGGGGAGGAGAAATGATTTATATACCATAATCATGGTACCGATAAAATTTTAGACCATTTGAAAGCTGCTAAAACAAATCACCATAGACTGAGTGGCTTAATAAAACAGAGAATTATTTCTCACCGTTCTGGAGGCAACGAAGTCCAAAATCTAAGAGTCAGCCAATTTGATGCCTGGTGAGGATATGCTTCCTGGTTCATCCAGCACTGCCATGTTCTGGATGTGGCCTTATAAGTCAGAAAGGGCTAAGAAGCTGTCTGGGATTTCTTTTATAAGGACATAAGTTCCAATCATAATGGCCTCAACCACATGACCTAATAACCCCCAAAGGTCTCAGCAATTTTTCCCCAATTATAGTTGACTTTATTGCATTAGTTCCAGATGTATTATATAGTGAATCAATGTTTAGGTTACACCCTATATAAAATTATCATAAAATATTGGTTCTATTCCCTGTGCTATATATTACATTATTTTATATTATTTACCTTACATCAAGTAGTTTGTACCTCTTAAACCCCTTCTCCTATCCTGACCCTTACCCACCCTTATCCCGATTGGTAAACAACAGTTTGTTCTCTTTATATGTGAGTCTGCTTTTGTTTTGTTCTATTCATTCATTTAATTCTCTAGATTACACACATAAAGAAAAACATATTTGTCTTTCTCTGTCTGATTTATTTCATAATAATATCCTCTAGATCCATCCCTATTGTTGCAAATGGCAAAATTTAATTCCTTTTCACAGCTGAGTAGTATTCCATTGTTTATACACACCAGTTCTTCATACATTCATCTGTTGATGAATATTTGGGTTGCTTCCATACCTTGGTTATTGCAAATACTACTACTATAAACATTGGGCTGAATATATTTTCTTAATTACTATTTTCATTTTCTTTGGACATATACCAATAAATGGAATTGCTGAAGAATGCCCTCACTCTAGTTTTCATTTTCTGAGGATTCTCCATACTCTGGTTACCAATTTACATTCCCATCAACAGTGTACAAGCATTCCTTTTTTAATATATCCTTATGAACACTAGTTATTTATTCTCCTTTTCCATTCTGACATATGCAAAGTGATATCTCACGTTCTTTTAATTTTTACTTTTTATTGAAGTACAGTTGATTTGATTTTGACTTGTGTTTCCCTAATAATTAGTGATATACAGTATATTTTTTATTTCTATTACCATCTATGCATCTCCTTTGGAAAATTGTCTGTTCAGATCCTCTAACCATTTTTAATTGGATTTTTTTTCTTTTTTTAATATTGAGTTGTATGATTTTTTTGATTATTTTAGATATTAACTCATTATTGGTCATATCATTTGTAAACATATTCTCCATTTAATATGTTGCCTTTTAATTTTGTTTATGGTTTTCTTCACTGTACAAAAGCTTTTCTTAATTTTGTCATAAGTTTTAA
>SJYX01017377.1:134059-146766 GCA_006410675.1 Oreotragus oreotragus
TATATCTACCTAAAGAAACTAAAGACCTATATATAGAAAACTATAAAACACTGATGAAAGAAATCAAAGAGGACACTAATAGATGGAGAAATATACCATGTTCATGGATTGGAAGAATCAATATAGTGAAAATGAATATATTACCCAAACCAATCTACAGATTCAATGCAATCCCTATCAAGCTACCAGCAGTATTTTTCACAGAACTAGAACAAATAATTTCAAGATTTGTATGGAAATACAAAAAACCTCGAATAGCCAAAGCAATTTTGAGAAAGAAGAATGGAACCGGAGGAATCAACTTACCTGGGTGTTATTGTTTATGGGACTCTGCTTTTCTCTTGCCTTTAAACTCTCTTTAAATTTTGATATTTTAATAATAATATTGCTTTGTGACATAAAATATGTCTTTGGTTTCATCTTTTAGGGGATAGTCTGTGCTTCTTGGTTCTGTATATATATTTCCTTCTTTAGATCAGGTAAGTTTTCAGCCAGTTTCATCAAGCACATTTGCTACCTCTTTGTTTCTCTTTCTTATCCTTCTGAGACCCTAATAATGTAAATATTAGTTTACTTGATGTTGTCCCAGAAATCCCATAAAATGTCTTCATTTTTCTAAAATTGTTTTCTTTCACTTTGCTCTTCTGATTGGGTGATTTCAACTATTCTATCATCCAGATCACTAATGGGTTCTCCTTTACCAACTAATTTGCTGTTAATTTCTTCTATTATTGTATTCATTTCAGTTATTGTGTTCTTCAATTTTGTTTTTTTTTCTTTTATATTTTATAGTTCTTTGTAGAGATTCTTACTGTTTTATCTATTCTTTTTCAATTTTATTAGCATTTGTTACTATCTTGATCTCGTAGATAAATTACTTATCTATTTTTCATTAGGGTATTTTTCTACAGGCTTTATATTGTTCTTTCACCTGAAACAAATTTCCCTGTCTTCTCATTTTAATTTTCTTTTTTGCCATGCCATGCTAAGTCAATTCAGTCATGTCTGACTCCTTGGGACCCTAGAAACTGTAGCCCACCAGGCTCCTCATTCTGTGGGATTCTCTAGGCAAGAATACTGAAGTGGATTTCCATGGCCTCCTCTAGGGGATCGTCCTGACCTGGGGACTGAACATGCATCTCTTACATCCTCTGCTTTGGCAGGCAGGTACTTTACCATTAGCAGCACCTTAGTCACTATGAAATTAGGTGTAATAATTACTTATTCCTATCATGAAGGTTTGCCCTTGTGTGGAAATATCGTTATGTACTCTCTGTGTGCCTAGTGGCTTTGGTGGAGAGCTGAATCTGAAGTGAACCTGTCTGCATTTCTCCCTGAAGTACACTGACAGCTGCTGTCTTTGTGAGAGGTAGGGCTAAAATTGGAGGGACTAGAGCTAGACCTTGATGTGAGCTGGTGCTTCTTGTAGGATCAATGGTAGTTATCACCCTACTGGGGACTGGTTGGTGTCAAAGGTGCTAAAGTAGGAAACCTGAGATAGTTCAGCTTCTACCCTGCATGGTAGCCATCTCCAATTTGATTAGGGGTATGTCACCTGGAGAAGACAATGGCGACCCACTCCAGTACTCTTGCCTGGAAAATCCCATGGACGGTAGAGCCTGGTAGGATGCAGTCCATGGGGTCGCGAAGAGTCAGACACAACTGAGTGACTTCACTTTCACTTTTCACTTTCTCGCATTGGAGAAGGAAATGGCAACCCACTTCAGTGTTCTTGCCTGGAGAATCCCAGGGATGGGCGAGCCTGTTGGGCTGCCATCTATGGGGTCTCACAAAGTCGGACATGACTGATGCGACTTAGCAGCAGCAGTAGCAGCAACATGTCAGCAGTCAGAGAAGGCTTCAGATGTATTTTTGAGTTAGTTACATTTTTTTTCCCCCTCAGTTCTATTCCCTCCCAACAGTGTGCAAATATGCACAAACCATGAATGGCAATCTATGAACTGGCTTGATGCAGGGCTGAGACTCTAACTGGCTCCATTCCTCCCAGTACATTCACACTTGTTAGCAATTCTGTCCTTTATCTTAGTGGTGAGCAGAATGGCTGGACAAGAAGCCTAGTGTGAGTGGGGGATGAGGGGTGGGTGCACTAGAGTACAGGTTGGCCAGAGCAGCCAGAAATTTTCAGTCTACGACCTTCATGGTGGGTCTGGGAGCGAGCAAGTCTACATGTGTGTTTTTTGATTTCTAAAAGTCATTTTATAAGCCCCATGAATTTTCAAACCAGCCATGTGAGTTCATCTTTCCAGAGTCTTATCCTGGGGTTGAGGTGCCTAAAACCTGGGTCAAATCCCTCATCACCAAAGAGGATCCCCAGGTTGATGATAAGTCACCCTGTGAGGATGCAGGTCCCAACTAGATCCCTTCTCCTCCCCTCCTAGTAGATTCTGCATAGTTCGTTGTTTATAGGCTTGGCTGTAGAAGAGCCATTATGCTAGTCTTCTGGTGATTCTCAGCAAGAATTACTCTATATGAAGTTATAGTTTTGATATGTTTGCAAGTGAGGGTGAGCTCAGGGTCTTCCTATTTTACCATCTTGATCATGGTCAGGCCTCATTGCTTATGCCATCATACTGGGGATTAGGATTTCAAATATGAATTATTTTGAGGACACAGATATTCAGTATCTGATCATTAGTATATACAAGAAAGCAAATATATTAAAATATTTTACATGTATATGACAAATCAATTTGAATACTTAATATTATATTTCAGAATCAATCAAAATGTCCACTTTTTTTCAAGTATTTATTTTTTAGTTTCAAGGATTTTTGTATGTATAAATTCACCATCAAAATAATAAAAACATATTTTCTTGTATTGATACTGAGGAAATTAACAAACAAACAAACAAAACTGAAAAACAAAACAAGAAAAAAGTTACATCTTCATACACTTTGTCTGAAAATCAAAGGGTAGTACCTGGCAAAGAGCCAAGAAGAGCACAGAATATGTATACAATACTTTCTTCATTCAGCATCTACTACCTGGTATGTACCTGTGGGTTCTAAATAAATAATTTTGACAAAGATAATGACGACTGCATACTGGCACTGATAAGAAAGTTATAAAATTTGAATTGCGTTTTGTAGCAAAAAAAAAAACAAAAAAACTTGCAGCTCACTCACTTTTCTATGATGATTCAACTACCAATATTTCTCTCTACTCCTGTGACTTCCTGCACTGACTTATGCCCCTTTACTGTCCTTGGTATTCTGTCCTATTAAGGTGATTCCATAAGCAGGAGAAATTAGAGTAGGTTTATTTAATTGTTTCATGGCTCTTCAGCATAAAGCCATAATTAAATAACTTTTACTGAATCCACTGTAAACTGTATTGTAGTAGGATGCCAATGCACACAACTGTTCATTGTGGGTAATAAAGCTCCATAGGTTGCACAGAGGGCACTATTTTCAAACTCTTACCCAAATTAAAGATCTACTCCATAATACTGATGATAGATGTTCATCTACCCTCCCCCCACCTGAATATATGCACTGATATATAAAATACTGACTTTCAACATATTACATTTTATGTTTGGATAGCTCCAACTGTTAGAAAATATTCCATTTCTTTAACCAAATTATAAATTTCACTGAGTTCCTAGCCCTTCCCCTTTGCTCAATTTCTGAGAACATATGTAGACTAAATATCATGAGTCATATATTACAGCTTTACAAATAGTTAAAGAGACTCTTTGGGTTTCTCATAAATAGTATGAACAGATTTTCTGTTTGTTTTGGAAAGTCCTAGTTTATTTCTGTTTTCCTGGAAAAGCCTTCTGTCCACCATAGGAACAGTCCCAAGTTTTCCACTTAAAAAAATAAAGTAGTAGTATGAATAATTATATAAAATAAGATAGAACTAGTTTAGTGGATCTTTAACACTTCATTGCCTGGCAAAACATCACCTAGTAGTATATGTAATATATTGTATGTGCAGTAATAGAGTTATCAATTCAACATGTGATTAAATTTAAAATGATCAAAGATAAGTCATCATTTTTTTCCTGAGGACATTTGCTGACAAAAATAATGCAAATGGATAGGATAAGCCAGGTGCAACAAATTCATTCCAGCCTTGTGTACTAGTAGGAAATTTATTCAACTAAGATGTCTCTTTTCATACTGTTCATACTGTTCATGGGGTTCTCAAGGCAAGAATACTGAAGTGGCTTGCCATTCCCTTCTCCAGTGAAACAAGAGATGGCAAGGGTGAACGTCGACATTCTAGGAATCAGCCAACTAAAATGGACTGGAATGGGTGAATTTAACTCAGATGACCATTATATCTACTACTGCGGGCAGGATTCCCTCAGAAGAAATGGAGTAGCCATCAAGGTCAACAAAAGAGTCCGAAATGCAGTACTTGGATGCAATCTCAAAAACGACAGAATGATCTCTGTTCGTTTCCAAGGCAAACCATTCAATATCACAGTTATCCAAGTCTATGCCCCAAACAGTAATGCTGAAGAAGCTGAAGTTGAACAGTTTTATGAAGACCTACAAGACCTTGTAGAACTAACACCCAAAAAAGATGTCCTTTTCATTATAGGGGACTGGAATGCTAAAGTAGAAAGTCAAGAAACACCTGGAGTAACAGGCAAATTTGGACTTGGAATGCGGAATTAAGCAGGGCAAAGACTAATAGAGTTTTGCCAAGAAAATACACTGGTCATAGCAAGCACCCTCTTCCAGCAACACAAGAGAAGACTCTACACATAGACATCACCAGATGGTCAACACCAAAATCAGATTGATTATATTCTTTGCAGCCAAAGATGGAGAAGCTCTATACAGTCAACAAAAACAAGACCAGGAGCTGACTGTGGCTCAGATTATGAACTCCTTATTTCCAAATNTTTCTTTGCATCAGCCTGGGTATCCCACATAATTCCCTCTGGAAGGGAGTTTTTTTTTTTTTTTTTGGACTCAACCAGAAGCTTTACAAGCAGGGCTATTGACAGATGCTTGTGACAAAACCTGAACCCTGATCTAAGAGGGGAGGACAGGATCACCTGCAATAGATAGGAAACTCAAATAAATGCTTGTTGGAAGAGTTGCTATCCAAAGCCACGGATTTGTGGCTGTGAAGGAAGTAGCCTGATTTTGTATGCGCAGGAGCTCAGAGAAGCTCAGATATGCAGCACTGGGATGCTACTGGAGATCGAGCTTGGAGCCTGGTGGGCAGTTGGGGAGGGTGGGAAGTTGAAAGCAGGCTATAGCAAATCATTTTGAGAGTGAGCAAAGGTTTATATGAATCCATATTGGGCAAGAAAAAAAGGAAGAAAGCAGACTAAACTGAAGACAAAGACAAGGAAAAATTAATTCTTTTCTAATGGAGCAGGAGAAAATTGTACCATGAACAGATGAAAAGCTTTCCTTCTTAAAGAAAAGCCCTCAGTGATCCGGGTACCAGGTTTCCTGGCGAGAGCACAACTCCAAGGCATTGGAAGACTGATTTTGATGAGAGGAACCCAGCAAGACCCTACGAGAGGTCAGGCAGCGAGTTGGTGGCTCGCTGGGGGTCCTCTTGCCCTGTCTTTTCTCCCGGGAGTTGAAAGCAGCCTCCCAGGGTGGGGTAGCCTATCTCTGGCTCCACAAGCCAGACCTTCTCTGCACACAAAGGAAGGCAAGGGCTCTGCCTGCAGCCACACAGCCGCACAGCTGCTCTGGGGAGGGACACAATGCCATTTTGGCTGAGACTGAGTGCAGTGGCTGCCAGTTTCCTCTAAGTCTGCCCTCCCTTTCAAAATGCAGAATAACAGCACACAGGCAATCTCAGGTCCTTCTGGCCGCTTTCCCTTTCTGGAGTAATTAGTTGAAATGCACATTATGTTCTCCCCTCGTTCTGAGTTTCCATGGAGCTGCAGCTGGTTCCCATAAGCGGAACCTGCCGTAGGCTGCCTTCAAGGGCCCCGTTGGTTCCTGTTCCCTGAAGGCAGCGCTGGGCCGTCCTGGGGAGCTGGGGAAGGATGGAAACTGCTGTTTGTTTCCAGTTTGGGTCCTGCCAAGTGGCCGACTCTCTCCGGGTGCTCTCGTTTCTCTCGGCTCTAAAATAAGACAGCTTTGGGTTCCTCAGCCTCTCTTCCTAGGCGTGGCTGGTGGCTGCAGGTGGCTAGGAAAGAGGGCAGGCAAATACGGGGAGTCTGGAGAGCCCCACAGAGAGCTTTTGGTTAACCTGATCACCATAAGTAGGCAGGGATGCTTTAGAAGCAGACAGAGAAAGTGGAGGAAGCCAAATTAACTAGGTGGGAGGGGGGTCAGGACTGGAGACAGGTGGCCAGCTGGGAAGGTGCTGTGAAAAGCCAGACATGTGGTACTGGCGCTGGACTTTGGTTATGGGTCTGGTGATGGAAGGGAAGAAGTGGTTATCGGAGGGTGGTCCAGCTGACGGTGCAGACTGGTGTTCTCAAAGTGGGGTCCGTCGGCCCCACCCCAGACCTGCTGATGCAAGAGCTCTAGTTGGGGCCCAGCCATCTGTTTTAACAAGCTCTCCAGATGATTCCAGTGCAAGCTAAAGTTTGAGAACTGCCTTTGGGCAGACAGATCATAAACACGGGGGTTGGGAGACCATGGGTTCTCCTCCAGTTCTAAAGAAATAACTCAATAGCATTAAATTTTATATCACTGAACCTTCAAGAATCTTAGTCTCTTCTGTCAGAAGCTTGAGTGCATGCTCAATCTCTCCATTCTGTCTGAGTCTCTGTGACCCCACAGACTGTAAGGTCTGCCAGGCTCCTCTGTCCATACAATTTCCCAGGCAAGAATACTGGAATGGATTGCCATGCCCTCTTCCAGGGGATCTTCCTGACCCAGGGATCGAACCCACACCTTCTGCATTGGCAGGTATTCTTTACCGCCGATCCACATGAGAAGCCCTCTGTAAAGTACAGTATAGCAGTTATGAATCGTGTTTTGCTGTGTACAAAAGAAAACCCCAAATTAACACAGTGGGAAACCCTGAAAGCATTGCTCTTTTGCACAAAAGGAGTCTGAAGTTAGGTCCCCCAGGGTCCCCCAAGTCATCAGGGACACAGTCCCCTTCTTTCTGCTGTCCTAGTGTACTAGCTTTCTACAGCTGCTGTAACAGATGACCATAAACTTTGTAGCCAAACCAACACAAAGGTCTTCACCTTACAGTTCTGGAGGTCAGGATTCTGAAGCGTGTCTCACTGGGCTCAGTGAAGCTGCTGGGAAAGCCGCATTCCTTGCAGAAGCTCTAAGGGAGAGGCTGTGCCCTCACCTTTTGTGATTTTCTAGAGTCTGCCCATGTTCCTTGGCTCAAGGCCCCTTCCTCTGTTCTCAGAGCCAGCGATGTCAAGCTGAGAACTTCTTACTAGGCCAGCCCTCTGGCTTTCTTCTGTCTTCCTTTCCCCCTTCTAACAACTCTAGTGATTATTTGGACCTGCTGAGGGATCCAGGATAATTTCCCTGTTGTAAGGCCAGCTGATGAGTAATGTTCACTCCACCTGGAACTTTCATTTCCCTTTGACGTGTCATTCATTCCAGATCCCACAGATTTTGGCATGGACATCTTTGGTGGGGGGTGGGGAGGGCTGGTGGTGGTGGTGGCATTATTCCACCTTGCATCCTCAAGGCCACCTCATGGGCCTTCATACCTACTACAATTTCTATTGTCATGTCAGGTTTCCAGGCAGCAGGAAAGAGGAAGTGGGGAAGGATGAAAAAACACACTTACCAGCCAAGCCAGTTCCCACACAAATCTCTGCCAACCTCTCCTTGGCCGGAACTTACTCATGTGGCCACATCTCCCTTGGCGGGAGATTGGAAAGTGTGGTCTTTTTTTCCCTAGGGAGAAAGTGTTCTACTACAATGAAGATTCTCTTTCTATGGACAAAGAAAGGATGGTTATTGGGTGGGCAACCAGCAGCTTCTGCCATATACCGACTTTCGGAAAGGTCTTGGTTTTCTCCTAAGTTCCTTCATCTAATGATTCTGAGACCCTCCAGAATGAAGGAATGATGGTATTAAGTTGAGAAATGAGATACTAGAGCAGACGGAAGAAGGGAGTTTTTTGTTTTGCATTTCTTCCTTTTCTTCTGGGCCAATCTCCTTCATCTATACATGACTGAGTGTCTTTAAAGGAGACGGACATAGTGTATGCATTAGTCTTTACCTGTGTGCCACGCAATAAAGGACTTTGGGTGGCTCATTTCTGTTAGCTCTATGAAACATGTTTTCATTTTTGAACAAATAAATTGTCATTTATAATTGCAGCTAAAAATGGGGACCTGAGAGCATCACAGGGGCTGTGTTATCCCTGCCCTTCCATTTGTGACTGTGTCCAACTGTCTGGACCAGACCGCATGTAGGAACTGACAGGCTATCTTTCAGTGACCATCTTCTCAAGGATGGGGACCTAGTCTTGCTCAGCATTGTTAGGTATAGGCCTATAAATTGGAGATAAGCAGGTTTGCAAACTTTCATTTAAAAAAATGAATTAATGAATGTTTTATAGTAATCCATTGATGTGGTATCTTTATGCGGCTTTGATAGAAAAAGCTATTCTATGTTGTTGTTTAGTTGCTAAGTCATTTCTGACTCTTTGTGACCTCATGGACTGCAGCATGCCAGACTACCCTGTCCTTCACTATCTCCCAGAGTTTGCTTAAATTCTTGTCCATTGAGTCAGTGATGCCATCCAACCATCTTATCCTCTGTCTTCCTCTTCTTGTCCTACCTTCATTCTTTCCCAGCATCAGGGTCTTTTCCAATGAGTCGGCCCTTCAAATCAGGTGACCAGAGTATTAGAGCTTCAGCTTTAGCATCAGCCGTTCCAATAAATATTGAAGGTTGATTTTCTTTAGCATTGACTAGTTTGATCTCCCTGCAGTCCAAGGGACTCTCAAGAGTCTTCTCTAGCACCACAGTTCTTTGGCACTCAGCCTTCTTTATTTTGTGAGTCTTATGTAAACATTAGCTTAAAGTTTTCCTTATTTATTTTGCCATTATACCTATGGGTTTGTCTGCAGGATCTCTATTTTGGAACGTATTGACAGTCGATATATTTTCCATTTGGGGCAAGATATTACTTACCTTTTTCTTGGGTCCTGATGGTTTAGCTAACCCACTCTAGTACTCTTGCCTGGAAAATCCCATGGATGGAGGAGCCTGGTAGGCTGCAGTCCATGGGGTCGCGAAGAGTTGGACATGACTGAGCGACTTCACTTTCACTTTTCACTTTCATGCATTGGAGAAGGAAATGGCAACCCACTCCAGTGTTCTTGCCTGGAGAATCCCAGGGGCGGGGGAGCCTGGTGGGCTGCCGTCTATGGGGTCACACAGAGTTGGACATGACTGAAGCAGCAGCAGCATGGGACTGTCTAGCATGCTGGCTTTGGGCAGCAGCTGACAGCTGAGTCTGTCTGCACTTTCTTTCTGAAAGTGGGGGATTCCTGCCCAATGTGACAGCTCCTTGAGCTGATGGGCTGCTCGTTAGGAAGTAGTTGTACTTTATGATGGGAACGTGGTGGACCAGCAGAGAGGGAAGCCTTCCACAGGAATGGTCTAATATAAACAACAATAACCATAATCATAATCTGAGCTTTTATGGGAGCTTTCATCCAGGAACCAAAAACACATTACGAGCATTAACTCATTAATCTTCACAGCGCCCCTGTGAGGGAGAATTAAGTGTAAGTAATCATAATTATTACTGTCATTATCCTTCAAACAATTCCCAGATGTGCTGTGGCTAAACTGGAGTACTTTGGGGATTTTTTTTTTAATAGAGACCTTAGATTTTTGGCAGGAGTTCACATCTCTCTTTTCTTTTCTTACTCCCTCTGACTTACCAAATAAATATAGAATTCCAAAATTCATGGGGTCCCTGGGAGAGAAGGGTGGGAAATCATTTACAATTTCCCACGATGCCCTTCATTTTGGCCTTGGTGCTGTTGAAAATGTTAGATGGCTGCATTGGGTCCCAACCTAGGTTCTGGGAGCAGATCACAGATTTCATTTTTAAACTTTATGTGGTGCTTGTGATTTCAGTCTTATTTCTCTGGGTAAGAGCTTGAGGAGTTTCATTCTGCACGTAGCATCCTGTTTACCCTGATACCATTTAAGTTAGAACAGTGTCCTGAACAACGAGCAGAGAAGGCCTCGGTACAATTGGCAGCAGCCTCAGTGTGTGAGTACAAGCCCTGCCTCTGTCCACAGGTGTGATCCTACCTGTGCTTCGTTCCTGGGGAAACAGCTCACCTCGGAGCTCCAGAACAATCACAAAGAACACAGGAATCTTCAGAGCAAGAGCACTCGCTTATCTCAGTAGTGGAAAATAGCTAGATCAGTGGATGAAAAGAGCCCCACATGGTCTTGTACCTTCTGTATGTTTTTTCAATTGTGCATTTGTTTTATTATTACCTAAATGGTGTGCATGATGGAAAATTCAGAAAATGTTGGCAAATAAAAGAAAAAATTAAAGTCACCTATGAGCTCAGTACTGAGAGTTCAATACTATATCCTCTGGTGTTCTTTAAAAAAAATCATTTTGGTACCCATGTTAGGGCAAGTGATGGCAGGAGGACACAGATGTTTTGTTGCAGGGGTTGGTGATGGCATGCCCGGTTCTTTGGTTTCTGGAATTGGATATAACATGGAAAGTATTTGTGAAACTTGGGACACTCAGCTTTGAAATGTGAAATATACCAGGGGTAGAATGGGGAGGGCTGACCTCATCACCAGGTGGCCATGGAGCTGAAATCCTGTCTAAGCCCACATGTGGTCTGCAGCCTGTCGTCACCTGCCTCCTGGCTGTCACCTCCTATTCTCCCCAGGGCTGCTATGCTCTGGCAATTCTGGTCATCCTTTTGTCCTTTGGATAAACTAAGCCTGTTCCTGCCACAGCGACTTGCAATTTGCCATTCCTACTTTCTGGAATGCTCTTCCTCCAAGTCCTGCCCTGGCTTTCTGTCCTCATGGCTGANTGTCACCTCCTATTCTCCCCAGGGCTGCTATGCTCTGGCAATTCTGGTCATCCTTTTGTCCTTTGGATAAACTAAGCCTGTTCCTGCCACAGCGACTTGCAATTTGCCATTCCTACTTTCTGGAATGCTCTTCCTCCAAGTCCTGCCCTGGCTTTCTGTCCTCATGGCTGACTCTGTTCTCAGCTGACCTATTCACGTCTAGACCTCATGTCACTCTTTCTGACACGTCACCCCTGTGCATGCTGTTGCACTATCTGAAGCGGTTGTCCTCTTCTCTGACCACCTTCTGTGACATTGGCCAGTTTGAGTTCCTTCTTGGAATGTGTAACTTTCTTCAGTTATTATTAATTGGATTGTACTGGCATATTTTTTCTCTAATTGGAATATAGTTGATTTACATGTTGTGTTAGTTACAGGTGTACAGTAAAGTGAATCAGTTATACGTAGACATATCTATTTTTTGGATTCCTTTCCCACATAAATCATTACAGAGCATGGAGTAAAGTTTCCTGTGCTGATTTTACTTGTATACTTTTTATTGTCTGTCTCTTCCCACTTGCAGACTCCATGAGTATGGAGATCTTAACCGTACTCCTCTTTTCTCTAGCCTCTGAGTCTAGAAGAGTATCTGACACATAACTTGTGCTCAATAAAAACTTGTATTTGAAGGAAGAGAAGACACACGAAGATGAAGAACTAGGAGAGAGCTTGAAAGAGATCGCCCAAAGGTATCCATGAACACTTGTAGTTAGGACGTGAAAACTGCATGGCAGGAAAACAAGAACACATGTAAATCAGGGACCTAATTATGAAATCTTAATATAGGTCTCTGGTTGGATGGCATCACCGACTCAATGGACATGAGTCTGAGCTAACTCCAGGAGACAGCGAAGGACAGGGAAGCCTAGCGTGCTACAGTCCATGAGACTGCAAAAAATTAGACACGGCTTAGCCACTGAACAACAGCAGTATCAGCTTCAGAGGGTGGACACGAGATTCCATTGGAAGGGAAGTAAAAATAATGAGAGCACAATATATTTGTAGGAGCTTGTCTGTGAGGCTAAAAGGAAGAATTGAAATGTTGAAAACACAAATTGGAGTAAGAAGAGTTTCGTTTGGGATTGGATAAAAAAACACCTCTAAAGGCTGGGAAAGGAGGTGTAATGACAGCAGCAAATACAGATGAGCAAAGGAAAAATAGCAGAGGTCATTACTGAGCCACCTTGATGGGAACAAAATGGTACAGTTAGTGCTTTACATACTTAGTGTTTTGAGGGAGATACGGGGCGAGGAAGAGAAGGATATTGGTTAGGAGAAAAGCAAGGGAAGGTGGGAACTCTTGCCATGACACAACCATATTCCCTTTGAAGATATTGACAAGATCTTAGGTCAAGATGGAGAAGAATGGAAGTGGATAAGAGACACAAGAAAGATCCGAAGCAGAGAGAGTCATCTTGGGTTGTAGGTGGAGGGTTCTATCACAGGGGCTATTTAGCAAGGAGAATGGCAGAATTAAAGAGAGAAGTTCATTGAGGTTTAGTAATTATAGTACAAACAGGAGAAGATAAATATCTTCTCCATGTATTACATCACTGTTAAACCTCAATAATTTAAAATATAATTAACCTTTAATAATGCCTTAGATTTAATAATATAGCTATTGCATGGGAATTGTCTGCAAACCATTATAAATCCATTTGTTTGGGTTTACCATCCTGCTAATAAAATGGGT
>SJYX01017377.1:149434-175052 GCA_006410675.1 Oreotragus oreotragus
GAGGAAGAGAAGGATATTGGTTAGGAGAAAAGCAAGGGAAGGTGGGAACTCTTGCCATGACACAACCATATTCCCTTTGAAGATATTGACAAGATCTTAGGTCAAAATGGAGAAGAACGGAAGTGGATAAGAGACACAAGAAAGATCCGAAGCAGAGAGAGTCATCTTGGGTTGTAGGTGGAGGGTTCCATCACAGGGGCTATTTAGCAAGGAGAATGGCAGAATTAAAGAGAGAAGTTCATTAAGGTTTAGTAATTATAGTACAAACAGGAGAAGATAAATATCTTCTCCATGTATTACATCACTGTTAAACCTCAATAATTTAAAATATAATTAACCTTTAATAATGCCTTAGATTTAATAATATAGCTATTGCATGGGAATTGTCTGCAAACCATTATAAATCCATTTGTTTGGGTTTACCATCCTGCTAATAAAATGGGTGCAAGGATCTCGTGTGGTGTGGTGAACGGTCTGGACTGTGCTGGTTGAGCATCTCTCTCAATGCAATTAATTGTAAAATCCATGTCAAACACAGCAAATAAATAGTTTACAACTACTTAAAATTAAGATTTCTCTTTCAGTTGTTATTCCCCAGTTTTTTTTCTTCTACTCTCCAAATGTCTACCCTAGGGGACGTTTCCCCCTCAACTTTGTCTACTTTAGGAATTATAAAATGTGATTCATCTTAGTAAACCAGTTTTGTTTCTAGAACCCTAAATACTGGGTCACAGTTTATTAAAGAGACAAAAAAGTGTTCACCTTAAAGGTAAAAGAGCAGTTTTCCTGGGGGTCTAGTGGTTAAGACTCCATGCTTCAAATGCAGGGGGAGTGGGTTCAGTCCCTGGTTTGGGATCCCACATGCCATGTGGTGTGGCCAAAAAAAAATTTTTTTTAAGGAAAAAGAGATCATTTACTTGGTTCCTAACTTTTTTTAGGGACTTGAAGTGGGCTCCCCAAGTATCAAAATGGTTTTCTTTCCTAAATGTTTTTGACCTAGACACCTGCAAACTCAAAACTGTATTGAGGTGTCAATACATTTAGTTCTAAATGCCTATTTTTGTTGTCAATTATGGTATCTAAAACAAAACAAAACAAAACAAAACCCATGTCTTTTCTCTTTATAATGTGTCAAGATATTTTTAAATTTTCTGCACAAACAAAATGCCCAGAGAGATCTTTAAAGATTGAAAAAGGATGAAAAGTGCATTGACATACACTTTTAAGTAATTTAATAAATTTAATTAAAAAATTTAAACGAATTTCTCTTCAGAAGGCTTTGATATATTATTACAAGCATTAAACTTAAAGACTGAACCATAGACAAATTTTCTGCACAAACAAAATGCCCAGAGAGATCTTTAAAGATTGAAAAAGGATGAAAAGTGCATTGACATACACTTTTAAGTAATTTAATAAATTTAATTAAAAAATTTAAACGAATTTCTCTTCAGAAGGCTTTGATATATTATTACAAGCATTAAACTTAAAGACTGAACCATAGACTCTTATTATCCGGGACTTAGATGAAATGGCCTTCTCTCTGGTGGCTATGTATTTGTGTATTCTTGGGTTTTAAAAATTCCCCAGTTAATAATCTCTAATACAGTAATGTTAATAAGTGTTGATAAATATAACCCATATAATCCAAGGTATGCTGGGGTCTTTAACACATCTAAGAATGTGAAGGGATGGTGAGACCAGAGGTTTTGAACACTGCTACCGTGATGAATGAGTTTCGCTTTTGTCCAGCCAGAGTCCCTCGTGGGTCCCCTTTTTTCGCTCCATCATTCTGCAGCAGCCGCTCTTGTCACGATGACCCAAGACCTCCATCCCTGCCCAACACCTGGACCACACTCCTTGGCTTTCCTCCTGCCGCTCTGCTCACTCCTTCCCACTCTCCTTGGATGGTTTCCCTCTTCATCCTGAAATTATATCTTTGGTGTTAAAAGGGATCATTCCTTAGTTCTCTTTTCTTCTCTGTCAATACTACCTTCATATGAATCTCATGCAGTCATGGTTTTAAATGGAAATATGCTGATGACTCCCACACTGACGTTGCCCACACAGACCTCTCTTATGAACTTCAGACTCAGAGGTCAACTGCCAATCTGACTTCTCCCCTTAAATGTGCATAGAGACACAAACACACAATACATCCTGAACTAATGATTTCCCCAAATGCCACCAAAATGGAATCAGAGCTGAACTAGGAATTTGCACATCTTGCTTCATAATACTCCAATGCTTGTTTTATTTGCTGTCTTCAAACTATTTTCAGGATACTGCATTTCATCTGCTGCTACTGCTAAGTCGTTTCAGTCGTGTCTGACTCTGTGCGACCCCATAGATGGCAGCCCACCAGGCTCTCCCGTCCCTGGGATTCTCCAGGCAAGAACACTGGAGTGGGTTGCCACTTCCTCTAAAAAAGCTAAATTCACAGAAACAGAGTAGCATGGTGGTTGCCAGGGGCTAGGGCACAGGGAAAAGGGGGAGATGTTTGCCAAAGAGTAAAAATTCTAGTTCTAAGATACATAGGAAAAGGAAAAGGAGTACGTCAAGGCTGTATATTGTCACCCTGCTTATTTAACTTATATGCAGAGTACATCATGAGAAATNTCTGATGCTGGGAGGGATTGGGGGCAGGAGGAGAAGGGGATGACCGAGGATGAGATGGCTGGATGGCATCATGGACTCGATGGACGTGAATCTGAGTGAACTCCAGGAGATGGTGATGGATATGGAGGCCTGGCGTGCTGCGATTCATAGGGTTGCAAAGAGTTGGACATGACTGAGCGACTGAATTGAACTAAACTGAAAAGAAATATATAAGAAAAATAAATGCAAAAAGGCAAAATAATTGTCTAAGGAGGACTTACAAATAACTGAGCAAAGAAAAGAAACAAAAGGAAAAGGAGAAAATGAAAGATACACCCATCTGAATGCAGAGTTTCAGAGTATAGCAGGGAGAGACAAGAAAGCCTTGTTAAGTGAACAATGCAAAGAAATAGAGGAAAAAATTAGAATAGGAAAAATGAGATTTCTTCAAAAAAATTAGAAATAACAAGGGAAAATTTTATGCAAAGATAGGTAAAATAAAGGACAGAAACAGTATGGACTTAACAGAAAGAGAAAATATGAAGAAAGAGGTGGCAAGAATACACAGAACTATACAGAAAATATCTTAATGACCTGAATAACCATGAGTGTGTGATCACTCACCTCGAGCCTGACATCTTGGACTGTGAAGTCAACATCACTATAAAGAAAGCTAGTGGATTTGATGGAATGCCAGTCAAGTTATTTAAAATCCTGAAAGGTGATGCTGTTAAAGTGTTACACTTAATATGTTAGCAAATTTGGAAAACTTATCAGTGGCCACAGAACTGGAAAAGGTCAGTTTTCATTCCAATCCCAAAGATGGCCAATGCCAAAAATGTTCAAACTACTGCACAATTGCACTCATTTCACATGCAAGGAAAGTAACACTCAAAATTCTTCAAGCTAGCCTTCAACAGTAGGTGAACCAATAACTTCCATATGTACAAGCTGGATTTAGAAAAGGCAGGAGAATCAGAGATCAAATTGCCAACATCTATTGGAGCACAGGAAAACCAAGGGAATTCCAGAAAAGCATTTACTTCTGCTTGATTGACTACTCTAAAGTCTCTGACTTTGTAAATCACAATACACTGTGGAAAAATTTTAAAGGGATAGGAATAGCAGAACACCTTACCTGACTCCTGGGGAGCCTGTGAGCAGGTCAAGAAGCAGCAGTTAGAAATGGCCATGGAACAATGGACTGGTTCAAAATCGAGTATATCAAGGCTGTATATTGTCACCCTACTTATTTGACTTATACACAAAGTACATCATGTGAAATGCTGAGCTGGATGAAGCACAAGCTGGAATCAAGATTGCCAGGGGAAATATCCATGACCTCAGATATGCAGATGACATCACCTTTGTGACAGAAAGGAAAAAGGAATTAAAGAGCCTTTTGATGAGGGTGAAAGAGGGAGAGTGAAAAAGGTAGCTTAAAACTCAACATTCAAAAAACAAAG
The DNA here is from genome assembly GCA_006410675.1 of Oreotragus oreotragus. Classification (NCBI taxonomy): domain Eukaryota; kingdom Metazoa; phylum Chordata; class Mammalia; order Artiodactyla; family Bovidae; genus Oreotragus; species Oreotragus oreotragus. The sequence continues at coordinate 153,499 of SJYX01017377.1, forward strand.
ATCATGTCATCCAGTCCCATCAGTTCATGGCAAATAGATGGGAAACAGTGGAAACGCTGACATTTTATTTTCTTGTGCTCCAAAATCAATGTGGACAGTAACTGCAGCCATGAAATTAAAAGATGCTTGCTCCTTGTAAGAAAATCTATGACCAACCTAGAAAGCATATTAAAAAGCAGAGATGTTACTTTGCTGACAAAACTTCGTCTAGTCAAAACTATGGTGTTTCCAGTAGGCATGTATAGATGTGAGAGCTAAAAAGCCTGAAAGCTGAAGAATAAATGCCTCAAGCTGTGTTGTTGAAGACTCTTGAGAGTCCCTTGGACAGCAAGGAGATCAAACCAATTAATTCTAAATGAAATCAAACCTGAATATTCACTGGAAGTGAATTACCAATGGGTGATTACCAAGGGGGCACAAGAAACTCTTGCATTATGGAGGAGAGTTAAGTATATGGATTATGTTCACTTACACACAGTTGTCTACATTGAACATCCTTTCAAATTGTACTCTTTAAATACATAGATTATATATATATACATATATATACATATATACTATACATATATGATGATGATGAATGGGTGATTACCAAGGGGGCACAAGAAACTCTTGCATTATGGAGGAGAGTTAAGTATATGGATTATGTTCACTTACACACAGTTGTCTACATTGAACATCCTTTCAAATTGTACTCTTTAAATACATAGATTATATATATATACATATATATACATATATACTATACATATATGATGATGATGATGAAGTCGCTCAGTCGTGTCCGACTCTTTGCGACCCCATGGACTATAACCTACTAGGCTTCTCCGTCCATGGGATTCTTCAGGCAAGAATACTGGAGTAGGTTGCCATTTCCTTCTCCAAGGGATCTTCCCGACCCAGGGATTGAACCCAGGTCTCCTGCATTGGAGGCAGACGCTTTAACCTCTGAGCCACCAGGGAAGCCCATATATATATATATATATATATATATATATAGTTTATGGTCATCACAAGGCAAGCATACTGAATGGTTTGCCTTTCTCTTGACCAGTGACCATCTTTTCTCAGAACACTCCACTATGAACCTTCCATTGTCGGTGGCTTATAGTTTCGTTGAGTTAGACAAGGCTGTGTTCCATGAAATCAGATGGTTAGGTTTCTGTGATTGTGGTTTTCAGTATGTCTGCACTCTGATGGAGAAGGATAAGAGGCTTATGAATGAAGAGATAGAGACAAAGTAAAAACAACACACAGCTGTGGATGTGGCTGGTGATGGAAGTAAAAACTGAAGCTGTAAAGAGCAATATTGCATAGGAACCTGGAATAAGGTCCATGAATCAAGGCAAATTGGAAGTAGTCAAACAGGAGATGGCAAGAGTAACATTGACATTTTAGGAATCAGGGAACTAAAATGGAATGGAATGGGTGAATTTAACTCAGATAATCATTATATCTACTACTGTGGGCAAGAACCCCTTAGAAGAAATGAAGTAGCCATCATAGTCAAAAAAGAGTCTGAAATGCTGTGCTGCTGCTGCTACTGCTAAGTTGCTTCAGTCGTGTCCGACTCTGTGTGACCCCATAGACTGCAGCCCACCAGGCTCCGCCGTCCCTGGGATTCTCCAGGCAAGAATACTGGAGTGGGTTGCCATTTCCTTCTCCAATGCATGAAAGTGAAAAGTTAAAGTAAAATCACTGAGTCGTGTCCAACTCTCAGCGACCCCATGGACTGCAGCCCACCAGGCTCCTCCATCCATAGGATTTTCCAGGCAAAATACTGGAGTGGGGTGCCATTGCCTTCTCCGTACTTGGGTGCAATCTTGAAAAGACAGAAAGATCTCTGTTTGTTTCCAAGGCAAACCATCAATACCACAGTAATGCAAGTCTATGCCCCAATACTTAATGCTGAAGAAGCTGAAATTGAATACGTCAGTGTAGATGTACATGACCTTCTAGTTCAGTTCAGTTCAGTCACTCAGTCGTGTCTGACTATTCACAAACCCATGAACCACAGCACGAATGGCCTCCCTGTCCATTACCAACTCCCAGAGTTTGCTCAAATTCATCTCCATGGAGTGGGTGATGCTATCCAACCATCTCATCCTCTGTCATCTCCTTCTTCTCCTGCCTTCAATCTTTCCCAGAATCTGGGTCTTTTCAAATGAGTCAGTTCTCCTCATCAGGTGGCCAAAGTATTGGAGTTTCAGCTTCAACATTAGTCCTTCCAATGAACACTCAGGACTGATCTCCTTTCGGATAGACTGGTTGGATCTCCTTACAGTCCAAGGCACTCTCAAGAGTTTTCTCCAACACCACAGTTCAAAAGCAACAATTCTTCAGCGATCAGCTTTTTTTATAGTTCAAATCTGACATCCATATATGACTACTAGAAAAACCATAGCCTTGACTAGATGGACTTTTGTTGGCAAAGTAATGTCTCTCCTTTTTTATATGCTGTTTAGGTTGGTGGTAACTTTCCTTCCAAGGAGTAAGCAGCTTTTAATTTCATGGCTGCAGTCACCATCTGCGGTGATTTTGAAGCCCAAAAAAATAAAGGCAGCCACTGTTTCCACTATATCCCCATCTACTTGCCATGAAGTGATGGGACCAGATGCCATTATTTTAATTTTCTGAATGTTGAGTTTTAAATCAGCTTTTTCATTCTCCTCTTTCATTTTCATCAAGAGGCTTTTTAGTTCCTCTTCAATTTCTGCCATAAGGATGGTGCCATCTGCATATCTGAGGTTATTGATATTTCTCCCAGAAATCTTGATTCCAGCTTGTGCTTCATCCAGCGTAGCATTTCCATGATGTACTCTTCATATTAGTTAAAAAAGCAGAGTGACAATATAGAGCCTTGACATACTTCTTTTCCTATTCAGAACCAGTCTGTTGTTTCATGTCCAGTTCTAACTGTTGCTTCCTGACCTGCATTCAGATTTCTCAAGAGGCAGGTCAGTTGGTCTGGTGTTCCCATCTCTTTCAGAAGATCTTCTAGAACTAATACAAATAAAATATGTCATTTTCATTATAGGGGATTAGAATGCAAAAGTAGGAAGTCAAGAAATACCTGAAGTAACAGGCAAATTTGGCCTTGGAGTACAGAATGAAGCAGGGCAAAGTCTAACAGAGTTTTGACAAGAGAAAACACTGGTCATAACAAATGCCCTCTTTCAGCAACACAAGAGAAAACTCTGCATGTGGAAATCACCAGATGGTAAATTCTGAAATAAGATTGATTATATTCTTTGCAGCCAAAGATGGAGAAGCTCTATACAGTCAGCAAAACAAGACTGGGAGCTGATTTGGCTCAGATCATAAACTCTTTATTGCCAAATTTAGATGTAAATTGAAGAAAGTGGGGGAAACTACTAGACCATTCAGGTATGGAAAGTGAAAGTGAAGTCGTGTCTGACTCTTTGCGACACCATGGACTGACCTACCAGCGTCTTCTTTCCATGGGATTTTCCAGGCAATAGTACTGAAGTGAACTGCCATTTCCTTCTCCAGGGGATCTTCCCGAGCCAGGGATCGAACACGGGTCTCTCACATTGTAAACAGATGCTTTACCATCTGAGCCACCAGGGAAGTCCCCTACAATTATACAGTGGAAGTGATAAATATATTTAAGGGACTAGATCTGATAGACAGAGTGCCTGATGAACTATGGATGGAGGTTCATGCCACTGTACAAGAGACAGAGATCAAGACCATCCCCAAGAAAAAGAAAGGCAAAATGGTTGTCCGAGGAGGCCTAACATATAGCTACGGAAAGAAGAGAAGTGAAAGGTGAAGGAAAAATGGAAAGATGCACCCATTTGAATACAGAGTTCCAAATAATAGCAAGGAGAGATAAAAACGCCTTCCTCAGTGAACAATGCAAAGAAATAGAGGAAAACAATAGAATGGAAAATACTAGAGATCTCTTTATGAAAATTAGAGATACCAAGGGCAATTTTCATTCAAAGATAGGCAAAATAAAGGATAGAAATTGTATGGACCTAACAGAAGCAGAAGATATTAAGACAAAGTGGCAAAAATACACAGAATAACTATATTAAAAAGATCTTCATGACCCAGATAATCATGATGGTGTGATCACTCACCTAGAGCCAGATAGCCTGGAATATGAAGTCAAGTTGGCCTTACAGAGCATTACTTCGAACAAAGCTAGTGGAGGGCATGGAATTCCAGTTGAGCTATTTCAAATCCTAAAAAATGATGGTGTAAAAATGCTGTACTCAATATGCCAGCAAATTTAGAAAATGCAACAGAGGCCACAGGACTAGTTAAAGTCAGTTTTCATTCCAATCCCAAAGAATGCTCAAACTACTGCACTATTGCACTCACTTCACACACTAGTAAAGTAATGCACAAAATTCTCCATCTCAGGCTTCAACAGTACGTGAACTGTGAACATTCAGATATTCAAGCTGGATTTAGAAAAAGCAGGGGAACCAGAGAACAAATTGCCAACATCCGTTGGATCATCAAAAAAGCAAGAGAGTTCCAGAAAATTATCTACATCTTATTCATTGATTATTCCAAAGTCTTTGCCTGTGCAGATCACAACAAACTGTGGAAAATTCTGAAAGAAATGGGAATACCAGATCACCTGACCTGCCTCCTGAGAAATGCGTATTCAGGTCAGGAAGTAACAGAACTGGATATGGAACAACAAACTGGTTCCAAATCAGGAAAGGTGTCAGGGCTGTATATTGTCGCCTTGCTTATTTGAGCTATATGCAGAGTACATCATATGAAATGCTGGGCTGGATGAGGTAAGGTTGGAATCAAGATTGCTGGGAGAAATATTAATAACCTCAGATATGCAGATGACATCTACCTCATGGCAGAAAGTGAAGAAGAACTAAAGAGCCTCCTGATGAAAATGAAAAACTAGAATGAAAAAGTTGGCTTAAAACTCAACAAGAAAAAAACCAAAATCATGGTATCTGGCCCCATCACTTCATGGCAAGCAAATGGGGAAACACTGGAAACAGTGAGAGACTTTATTTCTTGGGGCTCCAAAATCTCTGCAAATGGTAACTGCAGCCATGAAATTAAAATACATTTACTCCTTGGAAGGAAAGTTATGACCAACCTAAATATCATATTAAAAAGCAGAGACATTACTTTGCCAACAAAGGTTCATCCAGTCAAACCTATGGTTTTTCCAGTAGTCATGTATGTGAGAGTCATGATGTGAGTGTTGGACTATAAAGAAAGCTGAGCACTGAACAACTGATGCTTTTGAACTGTGGTGTTGGAGAAGACTCTTGAGAGTCCTTTGGACTACAAGGAGATCCAACCAGTCTATCCTGAAGGAGATCAATCCTGATTATTGATTAGAAGGACTGATGCTGAAGCTGAAACTTTGGCCACCTGTTGAGAAGAGCTGACTCATTTGAAAAGACCCTGATGTTGGGAAAGATTGAAGGCAGGAGGAGAAGGGGACGACAGAGTATGAGATGATTAGATGGCATCACCGACTTAATTGACATGAGTTTGAGTAAACTCCAGGAGTTGATGATGGACAAGGAGTCTTGGTGTGCTGCAGTCCATGGGCTTATACAGAGTTGGACATGACTAAACACCTGAACAGAACTATAACAGAGGATGAGATTGTTGGATGGTGTCACCAACTCAGTGTACCTGAGTTTGAGCCAACTCTGGGATATGGTGAAGGACCTGGAACCCTGACTTGCTGCTGTCCATGAGTTTGGACACAACTGTTTCAGAAATGACTCAGCGACTTAAATATATATGTGTATATATATTTTTAAAATTTATTTATACATGTATAAATACTTGTATTTATATATATGTAAAACAATATTAACCATAAAAAAATGAGAAATGAAATCATGACATTTGTCCCAGCATGAATGTACCTATAGGATATTATGCTAACTGAAACAAATCAGACATAAAAAGACAAATTCTGTATGGTATCACTTATATGTGAAATCTAAAACAAACAAACAAAAAACAACTGATAAACATAACAAAAGAGAAAGTTAAAATACAGAGAATAAGCAATTGATTGCCAGAGGGATTGGAAGAGGAGAAGGAAGGAAATAAGTGAAGGAGAATAAGTACAGAATTACAACAGTAAAATACATGAATCAGAGTTATGACAATAATAATATAGGGAATATAGTAAACTCATAGGAAAAGAGATAAGATGTGTGTTTACCAGAGTCATGGATTGGGAAGAATGGGAATTGGATGAAGGCAATCAAGAGGTATAAATTTCCAGATATAAAATAAATAGTAGGGATATAATTTACATGATAAATAAAATTAACACTGCTTTATGTTAAATATGGAAGTTAGGAAGAGAGTAATTCCTAAGAGCTCTTAGGAAAAGGGAAAAAGAAAAAAAAATCTTTTTACTTCTGTATATAAAATGATGAGTGTTCATTAAACTTATTGTGATAATCATTTTATGATGTATGTAAATAAAATCATTAGTCTTAAACTCAGTCTTATATGTCAATTATACCTCAATAAAACTGAGGGGGAAATCAATGAAATAAGCATATTATGCCTATGACTGTCTTTTAAATTTTATTTTTATGCAGAAGAATGAACTTTGTACTCATAATAGCTGTAAAGTATCTGAAAATGAAAAGTGGTGATAAGTTTTAAATGTAATAACCTTTCAAATGTCCAAAAAAATGTTTAGAGAGAACTTCATTAATTTTTCTTAAATTAAAAAAATTGTAGAAAATCAATAATAAATTCAAATTTCTTATAAATAGGTCATCAATTTTGAACACTGAAAGCAATTTTACAAAAAATTAAAAATTTGGAAAATACTATATTGAAGATATTGTAAAAATCTTAACTATAATATTTAATCATTCTTTTCAGTTGAATACTTTGAAAGAAACTCAACTTAGTCATGATATATTATCCTTTAAATATTTCTGGTTTTTTTTTTTGCTTATATTCTTATAGACCTTTGCACCTGTGATTCTGTAGGATACTATTCTATAATTCTCTTTTCTGAGTAATGATTTATCAATTTTTGATAAGTTTTATGTTGTTTGGATTCATCAAACTAATTGGGAATTCATAAATAACTAGAANCTTTAAATATTTCTGGTTTTTTTTTTTGCTTATATTCTTATAGACCTTTGCACCTGTGATTCTGTAGGATACTATTCTATAATTCTCTTTTCTGAGTAATGATTTATCAATTTTTGATAAGTTTTATGTTGTTTGGATTCATCAAACTAATTGGGAATTCATAAATAACTAGAAAAAATAATTACAACTGGTTCTGAAAATAATGGATTGATCTGACTAAAATAAATCAACCCAGAGTGCTCCATGTTACAGACCAAGTGCTGGTGGAACTGCATCAGAAGTCATTTCCTTCTCTTCACTTTTTTGTCATCTTTCTCCCTTTAAGGGAAGTTGATCCCAAGATAAGTACCTTATAAACATCCTTCTTGCTAATCTAACCCAAGGAACTCAATTGTCAACCATAGTAATTCCAACGTATTATTCTACATAAAATGTACTTAAAACTGTGCCTGAAACAGAGTAACCACTGAATTCCTGTAATGAATGATTGCTATATTTCAAAACGACATATCAAAAAGTCTATCTTTAGGATGATAAGAATTAAAAATCAATAAATATGACAAAAATATGCTCTCAAAGGCAGAAGTTCAAGGAGCTCATTTATTTAATACTATTTTTTTTGAAAACATATAATAATTAACTTTGCTTATGCTGTGAAGCCCTGAGGGGTGTTAAGGATTGTAGTTATGATTTATTAACTGTCCTATATTCTACTGATTCAAAAGAGAAAATCTAGATTAATTCAAATTATTACTAATTGTATGAAACATAGTAAAGAAAGACAAGCTCCATTTACATATTTTTCTACTAATGTATAATAAATTACTCCAAATCTGAAGTGGGTTAAAATAACTATGTTACTTTGCTTACAATTTTGTGGATCAGGCAATTAGAGAAGGTTCAGTGAGCCAACTTGTCTCTAACTCATGTGGGATCAGGCTGCATGATTAGGTCTAGGTTATTCATTTCCAAGATGGCTTCTTCTCTCAGTTGATATCTCTGTGTATATTAGCCTCTTTCTATTTCTCCATAGTAAAGAGGCTATTTTATCCTGTATAGTGACTTCAACTTGATCCATGTCTCCAATTTCACAGTGAGGGCTTTGGCAATAATTTTTTCTCTCTGTTCTACATTTTGGGGTCCTGGCTCTGTCTCTCTTTTCCATAAGAAATAAGCTATGTTCATAATGAAATAAGCTTTTCAAACCATTTCTTGCAGTTTAAGACCTCAAACACTTCTTTGCATTTTACATTATTTCTGTTCCTTTCAGTTTAAGCTGATATAATTTCTAAGATTGTGAGTTTATATGTAACAGATTTTAATCCATTCCACTATATGAAAATCATATAAATATTTCTTCCAAGATAAGCCCTCTTGTACCTTGGCTCAAAAGTCAAGTTGCTATGTATTATATCCCTTTAAGATTCTTCAACATTCAAAAAAACTAAGACCATGACATCCAATCCCATTACTTCATGGCAAATAAATGGGAAAACAATGGAAACAGTGACAGACTTAACTTTCTTGGTCTCCAAAATCTCTGTAGGTGGTGACTGCAGCCATGAAATTAAAACACACTTGCTCCTTGGAAGAAAAACTATGACAAACCTAGACAGCATATTAAAAAGTAGAGACATCACTTTGCCAACAAAAGTCCGTATAGTCAAACCTATCATTTTTCCAGTAGTCATGTATGGATGTGAGAGCTGGACGATATAGAAGACTGAGCACCAAAGAATTAATGCTTTTGAACTGTGGTGCTGGAGAAGACTCTTGAGAGTCTCTTGAGCAACAAGGAGGTCAAATGAGTCAATCCTAAAGGAAGTCAACCCTTAATATTCATTGGAAGGACTGATGCTGAAACTGAAGCTCCAATACTTTGGCCATTTGATGTGAAGTGCTGACTTATTAGAAAAGATCCTGATGCTGGGAAAGGTTGATGGCAGGAAGAGAAGGTGACAACTGAGGATGAGATGATTGGATTGCATCATGGACTCAATGGATATGAGTTTGAGCAATGTCTAGGAGATGGTGAAAGACAGAAAACCCTGGCATGCTGCAGTCCATTGGGTGGCAAAGAGTGGGACTCGACTGAGAGGTGAAAATTATTTTTATTTAGGTGAAATGGTCAATATGATACGCCCTTAAGATTCTTAGAGGCACTCTTTTCTGGCAGAAGTAGTCTCAGAATACTCTTGTAAGACTCTTAGAAGAGCTAATAGTTATGACTTTAAACCTTTTTGAGGTATCAACACAATATTTTAGAGCCATTCCATTGTGAAATTGACCCTGAAGCTTGCTTTTATAGGTGCCACACTAGATTTGATTCTTTCCTTGAGACCACTTCTTACCTTGGGAATCTTTAGCTAAGAGATACTTGAAATTAAATGTCATTTTATTTCTGAAATAAATAAGTCATGAATCCTTCACATTTCTCTAAATTCTGCTCAAAAACTGAACAATTCTTTTTAAAATTAATCTCTCCTCTCTATTTTATCATAGCCATCTTGAAGAGGAAAGTAGAACATTCTAGATACTGCTTGAAAATTTCACCAGTCAGAACAAAAGATAATTATCTACCCTTTCTTCTTCCATACTACCACAGGTGGCAGTATGGCCAAAATTTCTTTTACTATATATTAAAGTCCCCTTTCTCCAACTTCCAATAAAATCCCCTTACCTTCAAACTAATCATCAAAAGTATCCTCAAAATGTTTCTAATTTTTGACTAACCATCTTAAAGCAATGCAATTTGCTTTGTTTTTGTTGCAGAATCAGACTAATTTCTCCTACCAAATTCTCTTTCAGTTTCATTAAACCTACTTCAAAATTTAGTAACTTAATATAACTATTTTATTTTGCTCATAATTTTGTGACCCAAGAATTAAGAATGGCTTTTGATGAGAAATTTATCTTTGATCCAAAAAACATTAGCTAATGTGGCTAAGGCTAAAGGAGCCATTTAAGATTGTGTTTTAAACTCAAATGTTTAATACTTTGATGTTCCTTAGCTTCTCCACCTGACCTGAGTTATTCCAACTTTTTGCATGCTCACTTAAGCTTCTTAGTATAAGTTCTTCCAGGGGTTAAAAAAAAAAATGCTAAGAGGTCCAGGCAGAAGTTGTGAAACTTCTTAAGACCTAACTACACTGTCCTCCTACTGATCGATTGGTCAAACAAGTTACTAAAGTTAGCCTACATTCAAGATGGGAGGGGGGAACAGACTCAGTATTTCAGTGCAAGAATATCATGCATTTAGCAAAAAAGGAGGCCTTTAATAAAATTTATGTAAGAGAGAATGGCTTCCCAGGTGGCTCAATAGTAAAGACTCTGCCAGTCAATGCAAGAGACACAGAGACACTGGTTCAATTCCTGGATTGGGAATATCCCCTGGAAGAGGAAATGGCAACCTACTCCAGTCTTCTTGCCTGGAAAATCTCATGGACAGAGGAGCCTGGCAAGCTAAAGTCCATAGGATCACAAAGAGTTGTATACAACAGAGTGACTGAGCACACTCACAAGAGAAAAACTAACCGTAATTGTTGGTTTCACAAAACATAAACAAAATGTATTACATATATTATAATCAAACACATGTTTTATTGTTCAATATGGTGCAAGCACGGATTTTATAATAGTAAATTGAAATAACTTTATCCAAGTAATTGGAATAATTGAATTAATTGAGTCATGTAGAAATGTTAAGTCAATTAATTTATAATACAAAGAGATAATGGAAACAATTCCTAGTAAAAGTTTGGACAATCATATTACAAAATGATATCCTTTAGAAACGACTTGCCCTAGAAAAATTTAACCCTCTTTATCTCTTGAAGTCAAGAGGGAACTCCACTAAGAATAAATCCAGCCTCTCTAAAATGTGAACTAGTATACAGTTCTGTAAAGACTCTGACTAGAAGACTAGAGGTCAATTCACTTAAGAAATCTGGATCTCAAGTGGATTGGGTTAAGAATAAAGTTCAGAAGCAACTTCTCTTACAAATGCGAAAAATTAATGACTACAAATTTTTTTATTTGCCAAGTTTAATCTTCTCCTGAGAAGAGGACAGGACCCTGAACAAGTGCTAATGGCTCTATACCCTTAAGGCAAGGCTGGCCTTTCAGTGGTTTGGAATTTCACATACTGTTTCCCTGAGTTCTTAAAAATGAATCCTTTCTCTGAATCTAAGCATTTTATCAAAAATGCAGAAGTGCTTCACTTAATACTGTAAAACTTGGTATCAAGGGACAAAAACTACAAATTTTTAGACTTTCCCTCTTACAGTGAGGGAAAAAAATGTTCTGCTGTTAGTTCTATGTTAATGTCAGAGATTTATATGGCAGGAAATGACCTGTTTTTTTTCTAGAAGTTTGACATAGAAATTTCTGACAAGGAGCCTATAAATTCACTCTGCAAGCAGTCTGAAGATGCATTAGTCAAGAAACAATGACTTGAAATCTGTAAGAACATGATGCTACTAATGAAAACAATAATTTAAAATCTCTAAAGTAATCTGCTATTTTACATTTCAATTTACTGCTGACAATGTTGCCCCTTTTGGAGTTTCATCTATTCTCTAAGGTTTTCCATTTCATTTTGATTTTTCTGAGTTGCTACCCAGTTATTTAATGTTACCTTTCCTAGACTTAATCAGTATCATAATCATCCAAAGAAGTCAGGTTATAAATGTCTTAATTATTGGCAGCAGTAATACTACTATTTATGGAAGATATGCTGTGAAGCCTATTCTCTGATAAATAATTTGCACACATATTTTGGGCTTCCCTGGTGATTCAGATGGTAAAGAATCTACCTGCAATGTGGGAGACCTGGGTTCGATCCCTGGGTTAGGAAGATTCCTGGAGAAGAGAACGACTATCCACTCCAGTATTCTTGCCTGGAGAATTCTATGGACAGAGGAGCCTGGTAGGTTACAACCCATGGAGTCACCATCACTGAGCGACTTTCAGGCTTCCTTGGTGGTTCAGATGGTAATGAATCCACCTGCAATGTAGGAGACCTGGGTTTGATCCTTCCTTAAAATGCATGTTCTCCAGAGAGCTAGTAGCTGAAAGATTTTACAAGGCTGATATGGGTGAGGTTCACTCAAAGGTTAGTTTTGTTCTGAGAGTTGTTCACTATTCAGTGTTAGAAAGTGTGGGGGGTAAGAGCTATGTTAATCATGTAGGAACAGGAAGACTGTACCTTAGTTTAACATCCATTGACTATTTAATTTACATTTAAGAATAAAGGGTAAGGAGGAACATTTGGAAGCTAAGACACTTGAGGACCAGTTAACATACAGGTGTTTGGATTTTACATGTTGGTTGGAATTATTTCTTGAGTTAGCAGTTACATAGAAGCTTTTACCATGATCCCTGGTGGCTCAGATGGTAAAGGGTCCGCCTATAATGCAGGAGACCTGGGTTCGATCCCAGGGTGGGGAAGATCCCCTAGAGAGGGAAATGGCAACCCACTCCAGTACTCTTGCCTGGAAAATCCCATGGATGGAGAAGCCTGGTAGGCTACAGTCCATGGGGTCACAAAGAGTTGGACATGACTGAGTGACTTCACTTTCACTTAGAAGCTTTTAACTACAGGTAGCATAAAATATATAGATTATTCTGCTAAGGAAGGCATGAAGTAGTAACATCAATAGACTCTGCAATGTCTCAGTAATCCTACACATAACTTCCTTAGTCTTAACCAAGAAACCAAATCCATGAGATGAAGGCAAGTGTTTAAAGCATATATGCATGAATTCCCTGGCAGTCCAGTTTTTTTATTTCTGTGCTTTCACTGCCAAGGTCACAGATTCAATCCTTGGCTAGAGAACAAAGATAACACAAGACACATGGCTTGGTAAAACAAACAAACAATCCATTTTTATTTTTTCCAGAGACATAGATAAAACTAGAAGTAAAGAAAATCACAAACTCCTTAATTGTTTATTTTTGTGAGCACATATTGTATTGGTCAAAGAGTTTGTTTGGGCTTTCTATATGATAGTAGGAAAAGCCTGAGCAAAATTTTTGGCTAAACCAAAATTTTATATCAATTTTACAAGTGTTAAAGTGCCAACAAAGATAAATAGACATATTACACACATTATCAAAAGTCACTTGTATGTTCTATAATATATAAGAACAGGATAAGTAAAAATTTAATCACTGAAGTTTATTATTTTTTCTCACTTTGAAATGCTCAGATACTAAGTTTAATGGTAGTCTTATGTCTCAAATTTAATTAAAATATGGAAATTATTTTTGAAACCAATACATTAAACTCTTACTATCCATAATAGTTAAGAATTTATTTATGAGACTAACCTGTTTTAACAACTTCCATTTTAACAAATTTATGTGAACACAATTATTATATTTAATATCTTAAATATTTGTCAAAATAATGACATTTCATTTGACTCAACAATCAATGTAAAATTTTATTAAAATTAAATTATAAAATAAGTTTAATTTTGGTGTTACACATATTAGAATATTGGGTTAACATTGATTTTACCTAATAAGGTATAGAAGGAGACAGCAATTTTTAAATTAATATAATTATATAATGCCAGCTCATCCAAAGATTCACATGTTTGAAAAGAATACTACACAAATATTTTATTAATATAATTTTAAGAGTGTATAAGCTATAAAGCGCAATGACTCTGTAGACCATAATTGCATGTAGTCTTCTTATTTAGAAAGAGTTATTTTCTGAGCTAGTAACTAGTGAACAAGACAATTACTTCCATAACCAGGTAAATATTTTGTAATGTATACTACTTTTTAAACAAAATAAATGCAATATAATAAATTTGCTTTACGTTTTTAAGAAACTCCAAAATGTGAATCTAGATTAATATTCTTAGATCCCACAAATTAAAAAAAAAAAAATAGTATTGAATATATCCAGAGACAGGGAAAAAAGAATGGAAGAATGATGCACACACACACCTAGGAAAAATGAGTGGACTTACTTTAAACAAAAATTAAATCTATACATACATACACATGTACATGCTTAGTAGCTTAATCATGTCTGACTCTTTGTGATCCCAAGAATTGTAGATCCCCAGTACCTCTGTCCATGAAATTTCCAGGTAAGAACACTGGAGTAGGTTGCCATTCCCTTCTCTAGGGCACCTTCCAGACTCAGGGACTGCACACAGATCTCTTGCATTGCAAATGGATTCTTTACCATCTGAGCCACCAGGGAAGCCACACACATACAGACACATACACATACACTCTGACTCACATAGAGTAGATTTCTAATAGCTTAATTAAAATAATCTCTCTCTTAAATTATCTATGCTTTAGATATATCTGGCAATGCAATCTTCATTAACATATTAAACCAATAAGTATTTTATATTAAAAATTTCCTTATCAATGATATGAAATGAGAGTATCTAGCAATTATTTCCTAAGACCTCTCTCAAAAGAACAAATTTGCTTATATTGAAAGTTCCTCAAAGTTGCTACTTTAATTATTAATTTTCTTAGTGAAATGCCTTGAACTATTCAAATAATTGGGGCTATAAGGATCCGTACAAATAGATTTCTCTGGTGATTCAGTAACTAAGGAATTTGCCTGCATGCAGGAGAGCAGGGTTCGATCCCTGGATTAAGAGTGTCTTCTGGAAGAAGAAATTACAACACACTCCATTATTCTTGCCTGTGAAATCTCATGGACAGAGGAGCTTGGCAGGCTACAGTCCATGGGGTCACAAGAATCAAATACAAGTTAGCAACTAAATCCCAGCCACCACAAATAGGGTATCAGTTTGCTGTGAGCTTTTCACTTGACAGTTGTTATTGCCTTGAATAGTGGAAAATACAAGAAAGCTCCCTGGACAAATGCTTGTATTCTTTCCTCTCTTAAAGGATCTAATAGTGACAAAAACAAGTAGAAGATTATCATTCAAGAATGGTGATGATCATAATGATGATGATATAAAGGCCTGTGGTTGTTGTTTTTGCTCTTTAATTGTGAAATCATGTCTAACTACTCACAATCTCATGGACTACAGCACGCCAGGCTTTCTGGTCCTTCATTATTCCCTGGAGTGTGCTCAAATTCATGTCCATTGAGTTGGTAATGCTACTAGCCAACTTATTCTCTGCTGCCTCCCTCTCCTTTGCTTTCAATCTTTCTCAGCATTAGGGTCTTTTCCAGAGAGGAGCAATCCCACGTCCAAGGTCAAGAGGGGCGGCCGTGAGGAGACACCCCTAGTCCAAGGTAAGAGAAACCCAAGTAAGACAGTAGGTGTTGTGAGAGGGCATCAAAGGGCTGCTGCTGCTGCTCAGTCGCTTCAGTTGTGTCTTACTCTGTGTGACCCCAGAGACGGCAGCCCACCAGGCTCTGCCATCCCTGGGATTCTCCAGGCAAGAACACTGCAGTGGGTTGCCATTTCCTTCTCCAGTGCGTGAAAGTGAAAAGTGAAAGTGAAGTCGCTTAGTCGTGTCCGACTCTTCGCGACCCCATGGACTGCAGCCTACCAGGCTCCTCCATCCATGGGATTTTCCAGGCAAGAGTACTGGAGTGGGATGCCATTGCCTTCTCCAGCATCAAAGGGCAGACATACTGAAACCATAATTGCAGAAAACTAGTCAATCTAATCACACTAGGACCACAGCCTTTTCTAACTCAATGCAACTAAGCCATGCCATGCGGGGCCACCAAATATGGGAGGGTCATGGTGAAGAAGTATGAAAGAACGTGGTCCACTGGAGAAGGGAATGGCAAACTAATTCAGTATTCTTGCCTTGAGAACTCCATGAACAGTATGAAAAGGCAAAATGATAGGATACTGAAAGGGGAACTCCCAAGGTCAGTAGGTGCCAAATATGCTACTAGAGATAAGTGGAGAAATAACTCCAGAAAGATTGACAGGATGGAGCCAAAGCAAAAACAATACCCAGCTGTGGATGTGACTGGTGATAGAAGCAAGGTCCGATGCTGTAAAGAGCAATGTTTCATAAGTAAGTAAGTAAGTAAAGTCACTCAGTCGTGTCCGACTCTTTGTGACCCCATGGATTGCAACCCATCAGGTTCCTCAGTTCACAGGATTCTCCAGGCAAGAATATTGGAGTGGGTTGCCATTTCCTTCTCCAGGGGATCTTACTGTCCCAGGGATCAAATCCAGGTCTCCCGCATTGGAGGCAGACACTTTAACCTCTGAGCCACCAGGGAAGCATAGGAACCTGGAATGTCAGGTCCATGAATCAAGAAAATTGGAAGAGGTCAGACAGGAGATGGCAAAAGTGAACGTCGACATTCTAGGAATCAGCTAACTAAAATGGACTGGAATGGGTGAATTTAACTAAGATGATCATTATATCTACTACTGAGGGCAGGAATCCCTTAGAAGAATTGGAGTAGCCATCATGGTCAACAAAAGAATCCAAAATGCAGTACTTGGATGCAATCTCAAAAATGACAAAAAGATCTCTGTTCATTTCCAAGTTGAACCATTCAATATCATGGTGATCCAAGCATATCCTCTACCCAGTAACACTGAAGAAGCTGAAGTTGAATGGTTCTGTGAAGACCTACAAGACTTTTTAGAACTAACACCTAAAAAAGATGTCCTTTTCATTATAGGGGACTGCAATGCAAAAGTAGAAAGTCAGGAAACAGCTGGAGTAACAGACAAATTTGGCCTTGGAGTGCAGAATATAGCAGGGCAAAGGCTAACAGAGTTTTGCCAAGAGAACGCACTGGTCATAACACACACTCTCTCCAACAACACAAGAGGAGACTCTTCACATGGACAACACCAGATGGTCAACACCAAAATCAGATTGATAATATTATTTGCAACCAAAGATGGAGATGTTCAATACAATCAGCAAAAACAAGACTGGGAGCTGACTGTGGCTCAGATCATGAATTCCTTATTGCCAAATTCAGACTCAAATTGAAGAAAGTGGAGAAAACCACTAGACTATTCAGGTATGACTTAAATCAAATCCCTTATGGTTATACAGTGGAAGTGAGAAATAGATTTAAGGGACTAGATACGATAGACAGAGTCGTGATGAACTATGGATGGAAGTTCATGACATTGTACAGGAGACAGGCATGAAGACTGTCTCCATGGAAAAGAAATGCAAAAAAGGAAAATGGCTGTCTGAAGAGGCCTTACAAATAGCTCTGAAAAGAAGAGCAGTGAAAAGCAAAGGAGAAAAAGAAAGATATAAGCATCTGAATGCAGAGTTCCAAAGAATAGCAAGGAGAGATAAGAATGCCTTCCTCAGCGATCAATGCAAAGAAATAGAGGGAAAGAACAGAATGGGAAAGACTAGAGATCTCTTCAAAATGTAGAGATACCAAGGGAACATTTCATGGAAAGATGAGCTTGATAAAGGACAGAAATGGTATGGACCTAACAGAAGCAGAAGATATTAAGAGGTGGCAAGAATACACAGAAGAACTGTACAAAAAATAACTTCAGGACCCAGATAATCATGATGGTGTGATCACTCACCTAGAGCCAATATCTTAGAATGTGAAGTCAAGAGAGCCTTAGAAAGCATCGCTATGAACAATGCTAGTGGAGGTGATGGAATTCCAGTTGAGCTATTTCAAATCCTAAAAGATGATGCTGTGAAAGTGCTGCACTCAATATGCCAGCAAATTTGGGNATGGGAAAGACTAGAGATCTCTTCAAAATGTAGAGATACCAAGGGAACATTTCATGGAAAGATGAGCTTGATAAAGGACAGAAATGGTATGGACCTAACAGAAGCAGAAGATATTAAGAGGTGGCAAGAATACACAGAAGAACTGTACAAAAAATAACTTCAGGACCCAGATAATCATGATGGTGTGATCACTCACCTAGAGCCAATATCTTAGAATGTGAAGTCAAGAGAGCCTTAGAAAGCATCGCTATGAACAATGCTAGTGGAGGTGATGGAATTCCAGTTGAGCTATTTCAAATCCTAAAAGATGATGCTGTGAAAGTGCTGCACTCAATATGCCAGCAAATTTGGGAAACTCAGTAGTGGCCACAGAACTAGAAAAGATCAGTTTTCATTTCAATCCCAAAGTAAGGCAATGCCAAAGAATGCTCAAAGTACTGCACAATTGTACTCATCTCACACAGTAGTAAAGTAATGCTCAAAATCCAGGAAACACTGTCACTGCTGAGTCTGTGGCAAGCCTTGGAAGCACAGAGGGCAACATAACAGGGAAGAAAAATAAATAATTAATTAAAGCCAACAGAGTATGAGCCCAACCGTAACTCCCCTAGTGGAGAAGCAGTGCAGACACCTGCATTCACCACTACCAAGTGGGGGCTGGGCAGGGAGGCGGGGGCTGCAGTGCTTTTTAAGAATCAGGCCAAAATGCCCCAAATGTAACCAGAGTGAACTAACTTGGGCTAGCATACCAGACTGTGGGATATCTACCACGCGAAAAGCTCTAACATAAGAAACCACCAGGACCCTGCACAGAACAAAGAATGGAACAAAAATAGCCGGCTGCAGAACATCCCCCACCAGTGACAGGCAGCCAGAGCCATAAGGGCTTGAGGGGAGCAATCGCAGCCCCAGAGAGACTTTACCTACCAAACTGCAAGCAGGCTTCTTTGCTAACTAACACTTCTTGGGGTTCTGGACAGTCACCATCTGCCTGACAAGGGGCACCAGTGGTACACCCAGAAAACTGAGTAGCAGGGAAAGGCGATAAGTCACAGCAACTGCGCTCACCAAACACCTGAGCTACTCAGTCCTGGGAAGGGCACAAAATGCAGGCTCAACTGAATTTGCACCTCTGAGGGCTACCTGGGAGCCGAGCCTGAGCGGCTTAGACTGGGGAGGTGCATGCAGCCTAGGGCCGGCCTCATACGGTTCCTGGCAGAGCAACGTAGAGCCTGAGCAGTGTGCACCGTGTGCAGGGGCATCCCCAGNACCTCTGAGGGCTACCTGGGAGCCGAGCCTGAGCGGCTTAGACTGGGGAGGTGCATGCAGCCTAGGGCCGGCCTCATACGGTTCCTGGCAGAGCAACGTAGAGCCTGAGCAGTGTGCACCGTGTGCAGGGGCATCCCCAGTGTGGCTGAGACACTGTGACCACATGCTAGTGTTATTTGCTTGCAGGATCCCTCCCTCCCCACAGTGGGACTGAACAAGTGAGCCTAAAAAAAAAAAAAAAAAGTGTCTACCACCGTCTCCCTTGTGTCAAGGCAGAAATCAGACACTGAAGAGACCAGCAAACAGAAGAAGCTAAACAGAGGGAACCGCCTTGGAACTGACCCCACACTGCCCACAACATCAGAGAAAGTCACAGAAATATCCTTACTATTTTTACGACCATTCTCTTTTTTTGTTGTTGTTGTTGAGGTTGTTTTTTTCTTCTTTTCTTTTTCTTCTCCTTTTTTAACTTTTTAAATTTTTAAGTCCTCTATTTCTCCTTTAATTTTAATTTTTATAACCTACTATCACTTTTCAAAAAAAAAAAAGCAAACAGAAGAAGCTAAACAGAGGGAACCGCCTTGGAACTGACCCCACACTGCCCACAACATCAGAGAAAGTCACAGAAATATCCTTACTATTTTTACGACCATTCTCTTTTTTTGTTGTTGTTGTTGAGGTTGTTTTTTTCTTCTTTTCTTTTTCTTCTCCTTTTTTAACTTTTTAAATTTTTAAGTCCTCTATTTCTCCTTTAATTTTAATTTTTATAACCTACTATCACTTTTCAAAAAAAAAAACCCTATTTTTAAAGCAAACACCATATATATATATATTTTTTTGGTGCGGTTGTTGTTGTTGTTTTTTAATAATTCTCATGACTTTTTTTTTTCTTTCTTCTTGTTCTTCTTTTCTTTAATATTGTATTTTTGAAAATCCAACCTCTACTCTAGATTTTTAATCTTTGCTTTTTGGTATTTGTTGTAGATTTTGTATATTTAAAAATCCAATCTTCAGTACCAAATTTTACCTGAAAGTGAGATTACTGGCTTGACCACTCTCTCCTCCTTTGGACTCTCCTTTTTCTCCACCAGGTGGCCTCTGTCTCTTCCCTCCCCCTTCTCTTGTCTACCCAACTCTGTGAATCTCTGTGTGTTCCAGAAGATGGAGAACACTTAGGGAACTGGTTACTGACTGGATCTGTCTCTCTCCTTTTCATTTCCCTCTTTTATCGTCCTGGCCACCTCTGTCTACTTCCTCCCTCTTCTCTTCCCTGTATAACTCCATGAACATCTCTGAGCGGTCCAGACTGAGGAGCACACATAAGGAAGTGATTATTGGCTAGCTTGCTCTCTCTGCTTTTGATCCCACCTCATCTCATTCCAATCACCTCTAACTACCCCTTCCCTCTTCTCTTCTCCATGTAACTCAGTAAACCTCTCTGGGTGTCCCTCAATGTGGAGAAACTTTTCATCTTTAACCTAGATGATTGATGCTATATAGATGGAGAAGTCTTGAAGCGACTGTAAAAATAAAACTGAAAACTAGAAGCAGGAGACTTAAGTCCAAATCCTGAGATCAGAGAACTCCTGAATCCAGGAAACATTAGTCGATAGGAGCTCATCAAACACCTCCATACTTACATTGAAACCAAGCACCACCCAAGGGCCAACAAGTTCCAGACCAAGACATAACACGCAAATTCTCCAGCAACACAGAAACACACCCCTGAGCTTCAATATACAGGCAGCTCAAGTTATTCCAAAACCATAGACGTCTCATAACTCATTACTGGACACTTCATTGCACTCCAGAGAGAAGAAATCCAGCTCCACCCACCAGAACTCTGACACAAGCTTCCCTAAGCAAGAAACCTTGACAAACCACTGATACAACCCCACCCGCAGTGAGGAAATGCCATAATAAAGAGAACTCCACAAATTCCCAGAATACAGAAAGGCCATCCCAAATGCAGGAATATAACCAAGATGAAGAGACAGAGGAATACCCAGCAGGTAAAGGGACAGGAGAAATGCCCGCCAAACCAAACAAAAGAGAAAGAGATAGGGAATCTACCTGAGAAAGAATTCCAAATAATGATAGTGAAAATGATCCAAAATCCTGAAATCAAAATGGAATCACAGACAAATAGCCTGGAGACAAGGATAGAGAAGATGCAAGAAAGGTTTAACAAAGACCTAGAAGAAATAAAAAAGAGTCAATATATAATGAATAATGCAATAAATGAGATCAGAAACACTCTGGAGGCAACAAATAGTAGAATAACGGAGGCAGAAGATAGGATTAGTGAAATAGAAGATAGAATGGTAGAAATAAATGAATCAGAGAGGAATAAAGAAAAACGAATTAAAAGAAATGAGGACAATCTCAGAGACCTCCAGGACAATATGAAACGCTCCAACATTCGAATTATAGGAGTCCCAGAAGAAGAAGACAAAAAGAAAGACCATGAGAAAATCCTTGAGGAGATAATAGTTGAAAACTTCCCTAAAATGGGGAAGGAAATA